>JAVJIF010025839.1:0-65033 GCA_038442645.1 Agave tequilana | reverse complement strand
CTTTCTGCGCAGTTGCGTGTGGCTTCAGGCGGAGCTAACTCTCTCTGTGGAGTTGCGCTTCAGCAGTTCAGGCGAAGCTATAAGTTAGCATCCTGGCGGAGCTTTGAATGGCTTCAAGGCGAAGTTGGATGATCTTAGCTTCTCAGGCGAGGCTATCCCTTTGGGCTCATGTGATGCTAAGCGTTAGCATCTTAGACCTGCTGAGGTCTGTTCAGAGACAATCCGGGCTCACTGTCTGCTTGACTGGATCAGTGGAGTCCAAGTTGCTTCCTTGTCCCTCGGAGATGGTGAAAAAATGGTCGTCAGCTTGTTTATCACTCGTCTTTTGTAAATGTCAACAAGTTTAAATATTGTTCAGGCCAGTAAGAATTTGTCTTTTTTAAGTGTCAACAATGCTTAGCGTATATACATGAGGTTTTTTTGATCTGTGTATATTCGTCGCAGTAACGTCTCCGTACCCACGAGATCGGTGAGTTATAATGCTAGCAATGAATAACAAGTACAAATGAAAGTAAAAACACAATTGTAAGCAATAGCAAGTAGAATAGAGAAAGAGAGAAAACAATCACAAACATAAAATTTATTTCGAGGTTCAAGCACAAAGCTCTACGTCCCCGCCTCCTTCGCGTGAAGGTTTCCACTATCTACTAAGGATCTTTCCACAAAGAAGCCTTCATAAAGAAACTACAATGGTCTACACAAGACCGGAGTGCACAACTCTAATTCTCAATCCTCTACGCAAGAGGTAGCACAAAGCCAATGAGATTTACAAGCTCTTAGTGACCACAAAGATCACAAACACTCTCTTTTATAATCTCCTATAGTATATGATTAGAAATGAGGCTCAAAAGTTTGTGAGAGAGAAAATCTAGTTGAAATGAATGAAATAAAGAGCTGAAGACTTGTAAAAATTAGTTTGAAATGAGAGCACTTGAAGTAAGAAAACTGGAAACTTTCTCTTTTGAATAAACTTGGTTTTTTAAATATTTCAAAAATTAAAAGATTTCTCTATGTGTTTAATCCTCTCCAAATGAATTATATATAGGAAAGTGATAAATATCGTTAAAGGGGTCTATCAGGGTATTAGGAAGGTGATTAAACCCAAAAAAGCAAATATACCATTAGAGAATAAGTTAAAAATTTCAGATTTTAAAAACTAGTTGTTATTGTAGCTCTGACAGAACATCAGTCGACCGGCCGATCGACCGATATTTCAAAGTTTGAACTATCCATTGAACTTTGGTCGACCGCCCGGTCAACCGATCTCAATTGAGACCCGGGTAAAGAAAACTCTGTCAGTCTATCGACCGCCCGATCGATCGCTAGATTTGCTGGTTGACTGATTGGTCGTCCGACAAACGTGCACAACATGCACACAAGTGGCCACTAAGTCCAGTCGACCGACCGGTTGACAGACCTGGCCTAAAACCTATTTTCAGGTATATTTGAAATCAAGCTCATTTTAAATATTTTGTATTAGTTTTGAAAAGTGATTTAGTAACATAGCTATGAGATATATGATATAAACATAATATATAAATTTAAAAAAAATATGAGACACGAATCAAACACCAAACCTTGTAGAATATCAAAACAGGAAAACTAGATGTGAAAAATTGTATTTTGAAAACTTGTATTTTTGTATGTGACTTCTTGAGCATCAATTCTACATTCTATACTTTATATATTCTATTTTCTTACATATGTCTTCAAGCAATCTTCAAGAGGGCTTCTCCAAATATAAATCTTGGTCGTTCAAACTCGAACCCTTTCCTTGAGTGAGCTTGAGACTAGAGTACTTTCTTTTTGAGAAAGAACACATAAAATGTCCTTTGAACCTGAAATAATTAAAATGTTTAAACTTGATTAGTATGTGATTTATAATCATCAAAAAAAATCGGAGAGTGAACTTCTGGGCCAATATAAATGTGATATTACATAACTTTAAGTCATCCCAATTCAAGTTCCTGCATGGTGTTTATCCATTGTTGCCCTAAATAAGATTATGGAGGAATAAAAAAGAAGCAACACTATCTGTGTGGATGACAATGTCTGTAAGTGCATATTGAGAAAGACTCACGAACTACTTTGTGCACATGAGTTGGCTGAGTATGGCAGAGTCAATATGCCCATTCCCTTAGATTTCATTGATAGCCATTGGAGAAAACTAGTTATGTCACCATCCGTGTCTAATGGTTGCGAAGTGGTAGTTGACGTAAGAAACATTGGATAGAAGAGCTAGACAGGATAAACCAATGCTTTATCAAGCCAATGATTCTGAGAAGATAATCTTATTGAAGAGAATGCGAGAGTTGGTCAATCCAAGTATTTTATCTCTTATCAAATTTGAAGTTAAGATAAAAAAATGTGGTAAGAATGTTGCAAAACATTTAGCATCGACTCGCCGACCGTCTCTGACACACGAGTTGATAGCTTCTGTACAAGATAGCTATTCGGAGCTACCATCTTAGAATATGATTCAAGTTTCTTCCAAATCCATAATGCAACTAAAGGAAAAGGTATAATTTCTTTAATATTCCTCAAAGATTATCTTTGGATTAAATATTAAATGTTTTGTTAACACTTCAAATGTAGATTGTTTGGGCACGTTCTTCAATCAAGATAACTACTTAGACTAATTTTTGAAACCAATGTATCCATAGATTGTACATGTGAAGTATGTACAAGTGGATGGTAATTATGAATATCAAGCTGTTACAACTACTAAATAATAATTAGAGCGATTCCCATCAGGGTTTTCTCTAAAAGAGGGACAAAGAGATAGCTTTAATTAAAAGGAGACAATAATCATAAGAGTGAGAGGGGCATGTGTGCTTACCTTCTCCTTCATCTCCTTTCCTTTTTCTTCTCTTTCCTTTGTCTCTATCTCATTTACTTTCCTAGTGATAGGGACAACTACAATAGGCAAGGAAGGGGATAGTGAGTGAAAGTGTGAAAGTGTGTGCAGAAAAGTCTTAAGTATCCATTTTCTACGATGGTTCATGTTTAAGTGTACATTTTCTACACAATTCCATTATCTAGTCACAACTTAGGTGCCCCTCCACTTGTCTCCCTCTCATACATTCACGTGCATAGCCCATACTTGTGTATAGCTAGCATGTACGTGTGCCTAACCCGTGCACCTATATAAATTAACTTTTCTAATACAATCTAATGGATTACAATTAATCATATATAGAGAGTATCCATTGATGGAAATTTAGACATGATAATGATAGAGCTTAATCATGATAACGATACAAATAATACTTTCTGTAAATCATGCTTTAGGGAATTTTCTTTTAATATTATACTTTGCCACCCTTATAAAAAGTTGTACCTTAAAACAAATATGACTTAAATAAAAATCTAAAACCTAATAACCATGGCTCTCTATAAACTCTCCCAAATTGTGACCTAAAAGAAATCTCCATCTGATGTGATGGTTATGGCCGACCATGAAGTTGGATGATTTCTTCAATACATAGAGATGCAGATATATCTGAGGAAATATATCACCTCATAAGCTATGAAATGAGCTGATCTATTGGGCCTATCCACTACTAACCACATTGCATAAAAACCTCAGGATTTTTTCCCCTTACAGCATGATTTACAAAACTAATTAAAAGTATTATTTGTATTCAATCAATGGATACTTTTTACATGATTAAATTCTAAATCATTAGATTGTACGAATAGTTAATTTATATAAGATCTAGGTTCCTAATAAATCTCTTATTTGGATATTAGTCCTTGCAAATATCATGTTTGGATATCAATCACTCACAATATCGTTCACTTGTTATAAGTGTCTCTAGCTAATAATTTATCCTAAATAAAATATATTTTATAACTACCTATTGTGTTATCACTTTTACCTTATTACCTCTTCTTTCCCTATTTGTGTCAATCCAAGTTACCCAATAATCTTGTTGCGCGTCCTTTTTCTTTGTTTTATTGGCTTTTTCTACTTCTTTTCCTAGAGAATCTTTCTTCCAAAGTTTTTGTTCAATGCCCTAGTTGACTCTTTCCTCCAAAGCTCAACATCCTAATTAGATTTTTATCATTATTAGTTATGAGATTTGGACGAAATAAATGGGAAAGGACTAATAACAAGTGAACCTCATATTGTTGGGAACTAATATCTAAATATGATATTGTTGGAGACTAATATTTGAAATCCTAAAAACTCTAATTTATATAGGTACATGTATGTGCTATACACGAGCAGTTATGCACGTGAAAGAATGAGCAGGAGACTAGTAAAAGGACACCTAAGCCATGATTAAAGAAGGATAAAATTGTGTAAAAATTGACACTTGAGCATACATATTCTAGAAAATGGACACCTAAGCCTTTTCTATACACTTCCACTTCTCTTTCACTTTCTTGCACTTTTTCCCTTCCTCTCCTATTGTGGTTGGCCTATCAAGGGGAAAGAAAAAAAAAGGATAAAAAAAATAAGAAAAATGTTTCACAGAAAAAATTAGAAAGAGCAGAAGAAGAAGGTGAGCGCGTGCGTGCTCTCTCTCTCTCTCTCTCTCTCTCACACACACACAACACACACTCTCTCTCTCTCTCTCTCTCTCTCTCTCTCTCTCTCTCTCTCTCTCTCTCTCTTATAGTTATTCTCTTTTTAGTCAAACTCCCTCTCTTTCTCCCTTTTTTAGCAAAATCCCTAGAGGTAAAAGGAGCAAAGAAAGGAAAAGGAGAAAAGAAAAAGAAAAAGGAGACATCTTTAGCTTTGAAAGATCTAAAACCTAAAATGTATTTATCCTTTAACACGCGCACACAAAAACTAAAGAAAGAGAGCTAAGTTAGGATGAGAAATGTTTTGAGAGTTATAAAGTTAATAGATTTGACATGAAAAGATCCATTTAAGGTTATGAATCAAGAGAATTGCTTATGAGATTGTTAATGTGGAAAGTTGTCAACTTGTAGGTTCCTTTGAAATTATTAGAAGGTTGTCAATCTATGGATCCTTATGTAGTCAGTAAGATGCTAGAAATTTGTGAATTCATGTGTATTTATTGAAGATCATGAACTTGTTGATTTTTCAGAAAGCTAGAAACTAGTGAACGTGTGAATTGATTGGAAAGTCTTGAACTTGATGATTTACGAGATAGAAACTTGTAATACCCCCGTTTCCGGAATACGTACTTAGTTGCGTATTCAGTTTTTCGATCGTATTTTTCGATTTACTTTCTGTATTTGACCGATTTCAATTTCAAATATTATTTTCCAATATATTAGATTTTCTATGATTTTCTAGATTTTTCTGGAATTAAAATGAATTTCTTCAAAACCGGTGTCGGCCAGTGTCGCTGACCGCTTCCCGGATTTTTAATTCACAAACCACTTGGAATTTCCAGAAGAGTCTTTAGACTTTTCTTCTTAGAATCATATTTTCTACCTACATTCTTTTTCTGAGGATTTTATGATTTTATGAAAATTCTTTCGGAGTCGGTAGGTAACTGATTCCAGGATTTTTATCTTTAAGACTATAAGTATTTCTTAAAACGGATTTCACTATGTTTCTTAATATAATATTCTTGATTTTTGATATTTATTTCGGGTCGTTCCGAGATACTTGATTTCGGACGATTCCGGTATTTTCCCGAAAGATTTCCGTATCCACGACTCAATCCCGGGTATCTGTCCTTCCAGTATTTTCACATTCTGATTCCAAAAAAATATCTTCTCCACCAAAAATATCTTCTCCAAAATATCTTCTCATTATAATTTCTTTTCCATTTTTCCTTTTCCTTTATTCTTTTCTTCCTCCCTAAGCTTCCATTTTCATCCACACAATTCTCCACCAATCTCCACCACACAAATCTCCACCTCACCTCTCCACTTTGCAAGTAAGCCCCTCCCTTTTATTTAATTGCAACTCCCTTTACACAAATCCAAATCCTATATACATTTCCTTTTCATTTCAATCCCTTTCTTTTCATTTCTCTTCACCAAAAGCCAAACCCTAGCTTTCACCACCTCCATCTCCTTCATCTCCACCAAGGCAACCACCACCACTTCTCCAACCTAGCTTCATCTTCTTCTTCCTTCATCACCATGGAAACAACCACAAGGTCAACAACTCCACCAAAGACTCCACCTTTCTCTTCATCAACAACTTCCATCACTTGGTGCCCTTTGGTGAGTAATTTTCATCACAAGGACTTGATTTATTCTTAAGTGTACTTTAGTATTCATATCATGTTCAATTATGTCTTCAATCCATGTTTATTTAGCCATCAAACCCAACCCTAGAAAATCTGTTCTGTTTGCTGTTTTCACAGTATTAGTCGACTTGACCTAGAACCTAGTCGACTAGAAAACCTTAGTTGAAACGTAGCTTTTCCCGAAACACAGTATTAGTCGACTTACCTTAGTTCCTAGTCGACTAGAGACCCTTAGTCGACTACACCCTTGACCCTAATCGACTAATCTTTCCTGAACCAGAAAACATCAACTCTCGGCTCCAGTCGACTTAAGCCTAATTACTAGTCGACTTGGCATCCCTAGTCGACTACTAGAATTCCCCTAGTCGACTCCTGAAACAAATCCCAACTCTCTGTATCTCAGACTTAGTCGACTTAAGTATCTGTTAGTCGACTTGACCCTCCTATTAGTCGACTACCCCTTCTAACCTAGTCGACTGACTTTCCCTGAAACAGGAACCCAAACTCTCTGGAACCCAGTTCTAGTCGACTATACCAGACTGTTAGTCGACTAACTCCACTATTAGTCGACTACTCTTCCATCCTAGTCGACTAACTTTGCCTATCTGTCTTAGTTGATTTCCTTCTTGAATATGAACCTTACCCTTTAGACTTACATCACATATAGGTATCACTTGACTTGTCACTTGACAAACATCGTCTTCTATTCTTTCTCTCTCTCATCTTCACTCTACATATTTATATCACAGGTTGTGGCGCATCCCGAACTTCAGTGGATTCCGGATATTTCGGCGTTTTGGTGATTTGGGCGAGTATTCTTACTCGCTACCTTCTTGCATTCTTATTTCATTGATTTGCTTCATGTTTTCATATACTTTATTCCATATATCTTTTACTGTTTTCATTCTATGCGTGGCCGACCCTTCGTGGTCGTTGACTTCTGAGTTTCTCCTATGATTGCCATGCTATTATTTCAGACTTGTCCAATTGCATGTTTCCTTTTAACACATGTATATCACTTGGTAACTGTGTTATCACCTGACCCTTGACATGCCGCTATTTGGCAAAGCCTTTATGTTGTACCATGACTTACCCAGACTATCATCTATCTCCTGACTTGACTGGTTACTTGATTCACATCACCACTTATCATGCTATCTCTTGACACCAAGCATGATACACCGATTCTTATAATTATCACGATAAAGGGAATGTAGTACCTGATTACTGTTATGTACTGATCACTGTTATGTATTACTGTTATGATATTGCTCATTCCCTTAATCTGATAATTATGTAATAAATCATAAAAAGGACAACTTGTATGGGGTATGGGAGGAAGTGATGGATGCCGGAATGATACCTTGCTTATAGTGATGGATATGATATATATATATGGCGGACGACTATAGTGGGACTTAGGGCCCACATGAGTACATATAGGGGGACTTTGGGCCTCCAAACCGGTCCCAGGTGGTGGGAACCGTTGGACCAACAAACTGGTCCCCGTGTATGTGAACCACTATAAGAAGCTCTGTCAGTTCTCCATCTGCTTCCGTTAACAACCCTCGACTCGCTTATATATGGATGTATGTGTGTTGGGGTGCACACCTGGACACATGCCGAGATATATGGGTCAGACGAGTAATAATAATAAGTGTTCCTGTTATTCTATTGTATGCACTTGGATTACGATAATATGAGATAATGGTATATATATGAGGGTTTCCTTGTTTGGATTATTCCTTCGATGTACTAGTCTCATGGAGTCGTAATCTGAAACCATACAATCAGATTGCTCGCCCTGATTACTGTTATGATTACTGTTATGATTCCTGTCTTAGTTCCTGTTATGACCCCATAGTATGGACCCCTGATTATTATGCATTCTGTTTTGACTATCGTATGATTTGCATCTCTGATTCTATAACGCTTGGATATACTGTGGCATGAGATAAAGGTATATATATGAGGGTTTCCTTGTTTGGATTATTCCTTCGATGTACTATTCTCATGGGACCGTGATTTAAGCGTATAAAATCAATCTTGCATATAATCAGCTTTACCCTGGATTTCCTGATTTATGATACTTATGTTGTACTCGTTCATACCTTCTATATTCGTGTTCTAACCCCTGTTTTCTGAACTTGATATCCTTTGTTATATTCATATTGTGTTTACCCTGGCTCGCCACCTGGCATTGTATCATACTCGCCTGGGGAGTTTCACTGACTCCCCTGGATTCTTATGTCCAGGTTCTGGAGCGGGCGGAGTCTTCTTATTGCTGATCAGAGTGCGCAGCGGTAGCGTGGATTTCCAGCTATCTCGTGAGCACTCTATTGTACTGTTCATGTATATATCTTTTGTACATTTCCTTGTATTCCCGCATTTGCGCATGTTAGTGATATGATATTCATGTAATATTGTAATCACTCTGGTGATAATTCTGTAATTGTATATATGTGTTGGAATGTATAATGCACCATTTGCTTCCGTACTCTGATTCTTGTCTGTACTGATGCTTAACGTATATACGGGAAGGTACTACGGACTTACGTATATACGTTGCAGTGACGTCCCCGTATCCGCGGGATCGGGCGTTACAGTTGGTATCAGAGCTTAGGCTCTAACCTCCTCAGTACGTCCAGAAGGCAAATCAATGGTAAGAGATTTGCAACTGGAATACATGAGTCTTGGTTATACATTCCAACTACAAGTGCAGAGTTATCTATTTCTTGACTATCCTTCCTTTGATTCCTAATCTTTCCATCCTTTACCCTGTTTTGTTTTATGAAGCCTTTATTCCAGCCTTTGTCCTCCTTGTGTTCAATTTACCCCTTAACGAAATTGCGAGGACGCAATTTTTTGTAAGGTGGGTGGATTGTAATACCCCGTTTCCGGAATACGTACTTAGTTGCGTATTCAGTTTTTCGATCGTATTTTTCGATTTACTTTCTGTATTTGACCGATTTCAATTTCAAATATTATTTTCCAATATATTAGATTTTCTATGATTTTCTAGATTTTTCTGGAATTAAAATGAATTTCTTCAAAACCGGTGTCGGCCAGTGTCGCTGACCGCTTCCCGGATTTTTAATTCACAAACCACTTGGAATTTCCAGAAGAGTCTTTAGACTTTTCTTCTTAGAATCATATTTTCTACCTACATTCTTTTTCTGAGGATTTTATGATTTTATGAAAATTCTTTCGGAGTCGGTAGGTAACTGATTCCAGGATTTTTATCTTTAAGACTATAAAGTATTTCTTAAAACGGATTTCACTATGTTTCTTAATATAATATTCTTGATTTTTGATATTTATTTCGGGTCGTTCCGAGATACTTGATTTCGGACGATTCCGGTATTTTCCCGAAAGATTTCCGTATCCACGACTCAATCCCGGGTATCTGTCCTTCCAGTATTTTCACATTCTGATTCCAAGAAAATATCTTCTCCACCAAAATATCTTCTCCAAAATATCTTCTCATTATAATTTCTTTTCCATTTTTCCTTTTCCTTTATTCTTTTCTTCCTCCCTAAGCTTCCATTTTCATCCACACAATTCTCCACCAATCTCCACCACACAAATCTCCACCTCACCTCTCCACTTTGCAAGTAAGCCCCTCCCTTTTATTTAATTGCAACTCCCTTTACAAAATCCAAATCCTATATATACATTTCCTTTTCATTTCAATCCCTTTCTTTTCATTTCTCTTCACCAAAGCCAAACCCTAGCTTCACCACCTCCATCTCCTTCATCTCCACCAAGGCAACCACCACCACTTCTCCAACCTAGCTTCATCTTCTTCTTCCTTCATCACCATGGAAACAACCACAAGGTCAACAACTCCACCAAAGACTCCACCTTTCTCTTCATCAACAACTTCCATCACTTGGTGCCCTTTGGTGAGTAATTTTCATCACAAGGACTTGATTTATTCTTAAGTGTACTTTAGTATTCATATCATGTTCAATTATGTCTTCAATCCATGTTTATTTAGCCATCAAACCCAACCCTAGAAAATCTGTTCTGTTTGCTGTTTTCACAGTATTAGTCGACTTGACCTAGAACCTAGTCGACTAGAAAACCTTAGTTGAAACGTAGCTTTTCCGAAAACACAGTATTAGTCGACTTACCTTAGTTCCTAGTCGACTAGAGACCCTTAGTCGACTACACCCTTGACCCTAGTCGACTAATCTTTCCTGAACCAGAAACATCAACTCTCGGCTCCAGTCGACTTAAGCCTAATTACTAGTCGACTTGGCATCCCTAGTCGACTACTAGAATTCCCCTAGTCGACTCCTGAAACAAATCCCAACTCTCTGTATCTCAGACTTAGTCGACTTAAGTATCTGTTAGTCGACTTTGACCCTCCTATTAGTCGACTACCCCTTCTAACCTAGTCGACTGACTTTCCCTGAAACAGGAACCCAAACTCTCTGGAACCCAGTTCTAGTCGACTATACCAGACTGTTAGTCGACTAACTCCACTATTAGTCGACTACTCTTCCATCCTAGTCGACTAACTTTGCCTATCTGTCTTAGTTGATTTCCTTCTTGAATATGAACCTTACCCTTTAGACTTACATCACATATAGGTATCACTTGACTTGTCACTTGACAAACATCATCTTCTATTCTTTCTCTCTCTCATCTTCACTCTACATATTTATATCACAGGTTGTGGCGCATCCCGAACTTCAGTGGATTCCGGATATTTCGGCGTTTGGTGATTTGGGCGAGTATTCTTACTCGCTACCTTCTTGCATTCTTATTTCATTGATTTGCTTCATGTTTCATTACATTTCTTTTCATATTTATTCTTTTTTACTGTTTTCATTCTATGCGTGGCCGACCCTTCGTGGTCGTTGACTTCTGAGTTTCTCCTATGATTGCCATGCTATTATTTCAGACTTGTCCAATTGCATGTTTCCTTTTAACACATGTATATCACTTGGTAACTGTGTTATCACCTGACCCTTGACATGCCGCTATTTGGCAAAGCCTTTATGTTGTACCATGACTTACCCAGACTATCATCTATCTCCTGACTTGACTGGTTACTTGATTCACATCACCACTTATCATGCTATCTCTTGACACCAAGCATGATACACCGATTCTTATAATTATCACGATAAAGGGAATGTAGTACCTGATTACTGTTATGTACTGATCACTGTTATGTATTACTGTTATGATATTGCTCATTCCCTTAATCTGATAATTATGTTAATAAATCATAAAAAGGACAACTTGTATGGGGTATGGGAGGAAGTGATGGATGCCGGAATGATACCTTGCTTATAGTGATGGATATGATATATATATATGGCGGACGACTATAGTGGGACTTAGGGCCCACATGAGTACATATAGGGGGACTTTGGGCCTCCAAACGGTCCCAGGTGGTGGGAACCGTTGGACCAACAAACTGGTCCCCGGTGTATGTGAACCACTATAAGAAGCTCTGTCATTTCTCCATCTGCTTCCGTTAACAACCCTCGACTCGCTTATATATGGATGTATGTGTGTTGGGGTGCACACCTGGACACATGCCGAGATATATGGGTCAGACGAGTAATAATAATAAGTGTTCCTGTTATTCTATTGTATGCACTTGGATTACGATAATATGAGATAATGGTATATATGAGGGTTTCCTTGTTTGGATTATTCCTTCGATGTACTAGTCTCATGGAGTCGTAATCTGAAACCATACAATCAGATTGCTCGCCCTGATTACTGTTATGATTACTGTTATGATTCCTGTCTTAGTTCCTGTTATGACCCCATAGTATGGACCCCTGATTATTATGCATTCTGTTTTGACTATCGTATGATTTGCATCTCTGATTCTATACGCTTGGATATACTGTGGCATGAGATAAAGGTATATATATGAGGGTTTCCTTGTTTGGATTATTCCTTCGATGTACTATTCTCATGGGACCGTGATTTAAGCGTATAAAATCAATCTTGCATATAATCAGCTTTACCCTGGATTTCCTGATTTATGATACTTATGTTGTACTCGTTCATACCTTCTATATTCGTGTTCTAACCCCTGTTTTCTGAACTTGATATCCTTTGTTATATTCATATTGTGTTTACCCTGGCTCGCCACCTGGCATTGTATCATACTCTCGCTGGGGAGTTTCACTGACTCCCCTGGATTCTTATGTCCAGGTTCTGGAGCGGGCGGAGTCTTCTTATTGCTGATCAGAGTGCGCAGCGGTAGCGTGGATTTCCAGCTATCTCGTGAGCACTCTATTGTACTGTTCATGTATATATCTTTTGTACATTTCCTTGTATTCCCGCATTTGCGCATGTTAGTGATATGATATTCATGTAATATTGTAATCACTCTGGTGATAATTCTGTAATTGTATATATGTGTTGGAATGTATAATGCACCATTTGCTTCCGTACTCTGATTCTTGTCTGTACTGATGCTTAACGTATATACGGGAAGGTACTACGGACTTACGTATATACGTTGCAGTGACGTCCCCGTATCCGCGGGATCGGGGCGTTACAAACTTCTGAGTTCTTGTGTATTCATTAGGAAGCTATGAGCTTGAATATTCACTAGAAAGTCATGAACTTGTGAATTCAGTAGAAAATCAACAGTTTGAAATTACTAGTGTGTGATTTATGTAAGAAGATATTAATTGTGGTAGTGATGCAACACAAGTTGAACTTAAATTGAATGCATGTAAGAGAGAAAAAAAGAAGGAAAACACGGATTAGTGTACCAATTACAGTAGTCTACAAGAATAAAAACTATTTTATTAGAATTTTTTTTAGTCTTATTTTTTTTGGGAAAACATAGCTTTTTCTTTTCTTTATAGAATTCTAAGTAGTTTGAAAATAATTTTCTTAGGCCATAAGTTGAGAAATAGTTTTTTTTAGGCTTAAGGTAGGATCTTATATATATATATATATATATATATATATATATTATATATATATATATATATATATATATATATATATATATATAAAAGAAGGCTTAGCTTTATTTACGTAATTATTAAAGATAACAAATTTTATAAAAATTGATTGTGTGATGCAATTTAAGTTTTTCTTCAACAAGCCATGATCATGTGATGTGAATCCACAATAGACGTGTGAAGTCTCTAATTATTTACTATTTTATTTGATTTTGGCCGCTGCTTTCATCATTTTTTTTGGAAAATCTCTCTTTTTACAGTTTTAAAATCACATCTGGAACTCAATTTCTTAGCCTTGAAGCATAAAATACTTCCAAATGGAAAGCAACAGGCATCACTAGTCTATTTGTATATGAAGCTTTGAACTCAAACATTGTTTGTCATGAGTCAAACACCATCGTTCTACTTGTGATAAATGGAATATATGCTTTCAGTCAACAGTCCAATGGATTTATAGGCCATTCAATCTCAGTTATATGCAGCAACTATGACTACATCTATAACAGTTACTTACCAGTTCATGCAAATGTCTACTTAATCCAGTTCTAAGCTGGTGCAAGTGAGTCAACCTGACCCATATACATTAGCTGTGTGCTACATGAAATAGGAAATAGATGAAAGGAGTTAAATTTAGTTGCAAAACTAGGTATAATGCTCAATTTTGAGATAGTTGATAAATCAAATAATCAATATGACTCATTAAAGAAAATGGAAAAACACGTCAAGCTGCCTACCTGAATGCCACCCATCACTGATATTTCTGCAGTTGGCCAGAGAAAAAGAAATTCGGACTGTATGCACGTCCACACATACCATAGTTCCCAGCACCAAAACTTCCACCAACGATTAAGGTTATCTTTGGAACCTGCACATGACAAAGAAATAAGATTGGGACTTACAGTCACGATTGTATAACAAAAGAAAAAGGAATGAAAGCAGGAAAAAGGAAGAAGAATTGAGTTATTAACATTCAGTAGAGATAGCTTACATGCTATAGAGTGATATGAAAAACTAAAGATGGTAATTGATGGACAAAATACATAGGTTGGAATCTTGGAAACGTGTCACTGATGGTAGAATATTGTCATCATATCCATCAGGTTTGATGTAACTACTTGGCATATTATTGATTCTTCACCAATCTAAGCCGTCACGCTTTTCCTAGGGGAAACACAGCCAAACCAAGCTTTTTCAACCGCTTCTGCAAACTTCTGTCTGAAACTCAGGTCCTTTAATCTTCTTTTCTGCCCCTTGGACACAAACTCTAAACATTTTTTCTCCAAAGCCACTTAAGCTTTTCTCTCAAGGTACTATCTTTGATGATTCTCTTTATCTTGTCTAAAGCTGGTGAAAATCCTAAACCTTTTACTTGCTAATCTCTCACATAACCTTAATAGATTTTCCATCCAGCCATCTTAAGTTTCTCATTTACGCTGCATTTTATCTTGTTTACTTGGAAAGTGTACCGTCTCACTTTCCCTAAACTTGTACCCTTGATACAAAACAAAAATGATCCTCAGATTCCTCTCACAGTTATGCATTATCTGTTCATGACTTAAAACTAAACAGTATAGTAGCATCATGTATCAAAGGTATGGAATACAGAAGTGCACATTGGTTAAGTAGAAGCATCATCATCAGAAGTACCAAATCCAGCAAGTGCAGATTGGTTAACCACACCCACACCTGCACCTGCATTGACACCAACCCTCCCCCACAATCGGACACATCAATCCACCCACCCAAACAAGCGAGCAGACAAATCCCAACAAAAGTTAAAAGAAAAGAAAACATAAGTGAAATGTCATGAAACCACTGCAACATATATGATGATGGTAAGGCTCCAAAGATAGATTTACAATTTGCACGGAAGTATAGTAGTAGTAGAACCTTTGCACAGGATACTGCCATCACCATTTTCGCCCCAGTTTTAGCAATACCACTGGCCTCCGATCTTGGTCCGACCTACTCAAGAAATCCCCAATTATTAATGCATTTGAACTTTTGAAAAAGAAAGTAAGTAACTGCAGCAGCCAATCCTCAGAAAAATTTAACAAGTAAAGAAAATGTACACAGTGTTCACTAACATTTTTCCTCTGGGTTTTTGCTGAATTTAAAAATATAAACTTAATAATAAGAATAACAGCAAGCAGGAAACAGGAAACAACCATTTCATATAACCCAACAACACTATAATCTTCGATGAATATTACAATAGAAGCACCAATTCAAGCTATGTTGCAAACAAGATAATCTGGCTACTTGAGAAGATCAAACATTATTCTGGCGGGGATTCAATCATCTCATATCATCTACCTATTAATGAAAAAAAGAATGGCAGATCATCTAAGGAACATCATGATTATTCTGCTTATCTCCCTTGAAAACTAATTCAAGTTGCATGCATGCATACATCAAGGTTACCAAAATGCAATTTGCTTCAGTATCCGGAAAGAGTTCGGTTAGTGGAATGTTACTGCTCCCAAAAGTCATGTGCAAGTAGACTTCTTTGAACAATTAGTTGAAATGAAACAAATTTATCCAGAAAGTGGAATGAAATTTACAGGATATCAAAGGAGTTGCATATTTTTTATGCAAATATAAGCACAGCAGCATATGTTTGTGTGGGTGATTGCGTGCATTCATGCTTGTGTGTGTCTATTAGCTTGACTGTATACAGTTTCAAGAGGGTGAACCTCTCCTAGGTTATCATTTTTTTTGTTTTTCACTTTCCTCTTCCCAAAAAACTGTGATTTTTAACTACATGTATTTGAAATAACTTCTGCTCTTTCCTAATAAATATCTAGCTTCTACATATATCCTCTCTTTTCATTGTGAAAGAATATTGCTTGTGTCCTCTCTTTGCCTCTTTTCACAGGCTTTACTAATTGCAGGAAACTTAAAAAGCCACATGAATATTACCGCAACACCTCAAAGGTACACATACAATGTGTTAAGAGTTATTGAAGACTTGTAGCACTATTCCAATTGTTAATGTCCCACAAATTGAAATGTGAAATCCAAATCGAGGATCACAATGTTCATGCATTTTCTAGTAATTAGGTATGCATACATGCATGATGAGAAACAATCTGTATGCTCTGATACCAATTGATGTGAATTTCAGGGAAATGCCCCCCACCGGATCGACTGGGGCGGCTCAGCGGAAACAAACTACAGGATCTACTAAGGCAACGTGAAGAAGAGAAGAAAAAGATATTCCAAAGTAGATAGAAAGCCAACACAAAATAACGTGGTTCCACCGATCAAACAGATCGTGTGGACGTTCACGAGAGAAGGGAGAAGAAACTTTATTAAAACTTTGGGGGAATACAATAAGAATTACTTTTACCTCACGCTGAGAAGATTACAAGTCCTGATGGCCGCCAAAAAACAGTGAACCCTTGTGGCTAAACTTCTTCCACGAATCTACCACATAGATGAATTTCACCCTTAGGAATTACAAATTCATTGAATTCTCTTGGGATACATTGAAGGCCACCGCTAAGGGGTTATTTATAGACCATATAACTCTACTAGTTCTAAACAAGCTCCATCAATATGAACAATCACCACCTCAGAATAAATAAAACTCGAATCCAACTCAGACTCAAACAGATTCAAGAAAGGAAACTGCCAGATCCGACATTAGTAGATTAGGCCAGGGCATTAGTCGACTAATACATATCCTGAGAACTCCAACTCTCTGTTGGCCAAACTTAGTCGAATATACAATGTATTAGTCGACTAATTCGGGTGGTTAGTCGACTATACCCTGTATTAGTCAACTACTCCTGTGCACAGATTCTTGTACACGTCCGTTCTTTGATCTTCGAGTTTTCATCTACCTTCACGACGTATTCACGTCATAATCCTAACAATGCATGCATTATGATCAGGTGAGTGTGTGAATGTATGATTATAATATAAATATTTGATCGTGGTTTAAACATTTCAAAGTAAAACCATCACCCACCCATTTTTGTAGTGCCAAAAATTCCTCAGCTATAGATCTGGACCTTGCTACTTATGTCCATCCTTGGTCACCTACCATAGTAAAGAACAATTTATTTTATTTTTATTTTTCAGCACTCTAACTAATGTAGATCACTCTGAGCACAATGGGTGTTTAGTTTTATTACTAAATAGAAACTAAATTTTTATGGGAAGTATTTTCCAACCTTCCACAAGAAGCCACCTCCATTGTGGATAGATTTATAGTCGTCTCCACACCCCCCCCCCCCCCCAACATAGATTTATAGCCGTCTCCTCTCCCCCCCCCCCAACCCCACCCAAACACACACTGACACACATTAAATACAAAAAATAGATTTACACCCCCCATCCTCCACCCTCCCCCCCCCCCCCCACACACACACACAAACACACAGAGATATATATTTGTGTATTTATTATGCATTTGTATACATGGACACGTATACAAAAGAGATACTTGGCTACTTTTAGAAAGAATTGGATGTAAATGCTTCCTATTATAATTTGATGATAGGGCATTCATTTTGAAGGTCCACTATGTTGAAGTTGATCTACAATTCTACATCATTTTGAATGACGAAAAAACTAAAGTCAAGTGAATAAAGAATTATTTTTTTTGCCTTATGCATCTAGTAGGGTACAAAATGGAAGGCCAAAATGATCAAGCTCTTTAGTTTTAGAGGAAGACTGACTAAAACCAACAAAAAATGATGTGAAAATTTTTGGAAGTGTTCAGATCATGATCCAAGATTTGAATTCCAATTTATATGCCTTAAACTATAGATCTAAGCAACTTTGTTACTTTAAGCCTTGGACTCGTGCTTATTTGGTGTATAGGCGAAAAAAAGTTCAATTCACTTGATTTTTGAATTTTTGCGGCTCCAAATAGTATAGATCCACTTTCGTGTATTGGATCTTCAACTTGACTTTCCTATCATTGAATTTGAATGTGAAGTATTCGCCAAGTCTCACCATTCATAATCCAACATCATTGCTTGTTCTTATATTCCCAATCATGTGCACAAGTTCATCTTCTGGATGGTTGAAGTGTCTGCTAGATACTTCAAATCTTTTGCTAGTTTTGGCAAATAGTTATAACCACAAGCAAGTAAAATCAGTGGAACCACATAATCCATCTTAATCACTTTATAGTAAATAAGTTGTACTCTTTTTTTCAATAACCACATGCAGATTTTAGTCCCTGAGTAAAAACTGCAATAGAAGCAGATAATATAGTTTGTCCGGAAATACCAGTGTTTGAATATTTAAGAAGCGCAACAGGAATCATTATATGATTGTAACATCTATTCACTCACACTGGTTATGGCAACAACTGCCTGTAAATACCTAGACATAGGATTCATGTTGCCTAACTAAGAAATTGGAATAAAGGATTTTTTTTTTTTGTTTGTGCCCTCGATGTTGTTGAACAAATTTGGAAAATACCAACACCAGTTAAACTGTGAACCTACTCTCAAGCCTCTGTATATATGGTAAGCATCTTTGGCAGACTACTAGAATTCATAGCATTTAATAGCACAGGTCATCATCTATTTTTAAGAGAAAGGAAAAAACAGGAAAATAGAAAATATTCAATATCATAACATGAAACAGTGAATAAAAATCCAAGAAAATAGAAACAGGAATATAAAAATCCATACAGGAAAAATAAAAAACAGGGAAAACCTGTTACAAGGGGGAAAAAAAGAAAATATTCAAGATCATACCATGAAACCAGTGATATTCTTCAAAAATACAAAGGAATATTGCGCTGTGTGCATGATTCTATGAAGTGAGAGCCCTTTAGAGCAGATTCAATAAATAGCATGCCATTGTTTCCAATTATTACAACTGGTTGGCCAAAGATCCTTGCAAAACCTGTTACAAGTGTCTGCACATATAAAATAAAAAATCAATAAAGAGGACTAGTGAGCTAAAAAATGTACATTAACCGCAAATTTTATTTCTCTTACAGTTCCATACAACATTTTGAACTCATCAAATTCACTAACGTCCACAATGTGGGCAATGCCCGATCGAATGTCAAAAGGTTGCTTTTGATTTGTTGGTGCAATGGATCGGAGATTTTCTGCATCATATAGTGTTTTTTTGCAATCAGAAGAATAAGACTTTCATCGCGTTTTCCAGTCATATGCAAATTTTTCACAATATTTCTCCCGATTGCCAGTCCATCGAGTTCATCTGGAGAAAGTTAATCAGGTAATAATCACCAAACGTAAAACGGGGAAAACAAAGAAATGTTTTCTTTCATTGCTGGTTCGGTTGACAGATTTTGGGTGTTGGGATGGTTTATTATTATTATTGCTATTATATATTTATTATTTTTATTCTTTATTTTCTTGATACCGGTGTAGGTGAGTAGAAAAGACGAAACGCAAAACACAAGAGAATAAGATAAGATAAGCATGTAGAAACTTCTAAAGCTAAATCTACAAAAGGCTATCAATCACAAAAATTGCAAGAACATGTATAGGAGTGTGAAATGTAGTCAATATCATAGTTTTTCACTCATGAAGGAAGGGTGAACTAGTTACCGTTAGCAAAATAATCTGAAACTCCTGATATTTTGCAATGCATAGATGCTCCCCCCAAATCCTCAGCAGAGACCTATTCTCCTGTAGCAGCCTACCAAAATTCCTCCTTCAGAATTAACCTAGATTTAAAAACATACAGTTTCTTGAAGTTTCATCAAACAAACTACTATCGGGAACAAGTAAGAATTCGCAGGGCAGAGAACTGAATTTAACTCTGACCTTAACAAGGGGAGGTCCGGCTAAAAATATTGTGCCATTGCCCTTAACGAGAACACTCTTATCTGCCATTGCAGGTATATAAGCACCCCCCGCAGTGCATGATCCCAACACAAGGGCAATCTGCGGAATACCCTCAGCAGAAATTTTGGCCTGATTGTAGAATATTCTACCAAAATTATCTCGGTCGGAAGATTGGCACATCTGCTATCAACGAGATATATGCAAGGCAACTTGCACTCAGCAGCAATTTCTTAAGCCCTGAGATGTTTTTTGACAGTAATAGGATAGCATGTCCCGCCTTTAACATTGGGGTCATTAGCTACAAACATGCACAGACGTCCGTGCACCAGCCCTATTCCAGTAATGATTCCACCAGATGGTAATGGTTCATCATAAATATCATAGCCTGCAAGCTTCATTGTGGAGATACATCAGTAGAAGGACAGAAATACGAAACAAAAAAAAAAAAAAAGTTACCTCTAGATACCTTCACAAACATGATAAAAATTCAACTTACAACTGGAAGATTACTCAGTGAAAAAGGAAACGCTAAAAAAAAGACTGCAGACCGGCTATTATTTCAACTGTAATTTATTCAAGAAACTTTGCAGAAATAAAGTGAAAGATTATATACAAGGAAATAAAGCAATTAATTAAGGGAAAAGGAAAGAGAGATTAGCAATGACAATAATGAGGTGGGCCCACAGTGAAATACATCAATTTGGGAACCACTATTAATTTTGAGTCAGATTTTAATTTAGTAAACATCAACAAGGAAATTAGCAACAACTAATTTTTCTTTGAACACGTATTTAATGAAGCGCTTCATACAACTATCATATATGATTTATGAATCCAGTTTGGATGCTATAAAAAGCAGAAAGTGCACTCAAATCTAATAACTGAGTTTCTCTACAGGACCATGAATAATTCTGGCAATTTGAACAAAATTAATGTCGCAAAGGCGCAATTTTGCAGGAAAAAATTGAAGAACGCACCTGAGAGTAGGGATGGCAATTTGACCCGTACCCGCGGGGACCCGATCCGAGCAGAATGGGGCGGGTTTTTTGATCGTTGACCGGGTTCGGGTCGGGTAACGGGGAAAACCCAAAACAACAAAGGCCGGGGCGGGGCGGGTACGGTATATCATTGCCCCGACCCATTACCCGCCCCGCTTTTTTTTAATATAAAGAATATAATAATTATATATATATATATTCATCTACTGAAATAACCCTACTTTTAACCCGAATTACAAATATACCATTGTAAAGTGTAAACACCTAAAAGCTAAAGCAAATGGACGCGTCCTGACTCTTCTCTCTCAGTCCAAAACCCAAAATCATTTGCCCTAAAATTTTTCTCAGCCGCCTTCTTCCTCCTTCTCGATCTCTCTCGAGTCTCGACTGAGTCTCGATCTCCCTCGAGAAGAGGTTGCCCTAAAATTTTTCGCAGTTTCACTCTTTCTCAGCGCCATCTCCCTCCTTCTCGATCTCCCTCGACTCGAGTCTCGATCTCCCTCCGTCCCTCGAAAGAAGAGGTTGCCCTAAAATTTTGTTCACAGTTTCGCTCTTTCTCAGCCGCCATCTCCCTCCTTCTCGATCTCCGGCCTCGAGTCTCGATCTCCCTCGATAGAACCAGCGTGCTCTTCTTTTGGTTGCAGGTCAGATGGCGTTCGAGACGCCGTCATTGCGCAGGTTTGATGGGGTTCATCTTGAGGGCCACGTAGGTGAGTTTGAAAAAGATTGGATTTTGATAGATTTTAGTTGTTTTTTATTGAATTTTATTGGTGGCTATTTCTGTTTGTTGTTTTAGTTGAATTAAATATGGACTGTATTTTTTTTTTAATCCGCGTTCATTACAGTCGGTTTTTTAGCATAAACACACATTTAACCTTTTACTTTTGAATTATTTTGCACGTATACCCTTATGTCGACGGCTCATACACAAGAGGGAAAACATACAGAATAAACTACTCTCAAAGTATTCATCCTAGCAATATTTTGACATAAATGTAGTCATCTTGATCGAATCTGGCACCATGAGATGTATGCTTGCTACAATAAAATTAAGCTACTTATATTTTATAAATTGTAAAATTAAATTAACTATGCATTAGTTAATAGAAATCCATTATTGATATCATTAATTTCATTAAACATCAATGGTACAGTTGCCAACAACTCAAAGGTCATCATACATGGATATAATGAAAAAGGCAAGGTGAAACATGCACCTACCAAAAATACAAGTATATACATGCTACAATATCTATATAATTAATTTATAATTTAATCCAATTCTAAAGATGCTTTTGTTTCTCTTTCAACATCAAAACTTTTTAGATAAGTTAAAAGAGTGCAACTGTGAGAATGGAGGGAATGCACTTACTGATAACCAGCATAAATGCTCAGAAAGTTGCTTTTGGAAGGAAGTGGTACCAATCAAGGTGAATTTTTCTCTCTTATGCCAGAAAAATTCATGTACATATGTAACATATCCCAGCTCTCTTTGTCATCTCTAAATGCAGATACAAAAGAGCTCATCTGTTGTCAACTTGTTAACTCTGAATCTCTGAGAAATCTGGCATGTAAAGTTCTTTAGATATTTTCTTCATATCTGCTTCCTTGTCTCTTGCTTGATTGCATAGTTCAGACTTCAGAGATTTCTTACCAGTGACATCTTCTTCTTATTTTCAGATATGTCGACACATGAAGATTCAAATTCTTTATCAGCGACACCCATTGGTAGCAACGGCCCATCAACAGACTCTACACCCATTGGTAGTTCAAATCCATCAACCTCAATAGAAGAGTCTCATTCTCCCACTACTCAAGCAATTGCGGGCGATGAAGGTGAGGCTTCTGGTGTAAAAAGAAAGCTTAAGAGTATTGTGTGGGAACACTTTGAATTGAAAAAAAATCAATGAAATAGTTAAGGCTGAATGTCGTTATTGTAAAAAGTTACTGGGGGGGCTTCAAAGAATGGGACGAAACATCTACATGAACATTATCAAAGGTGTCCACGTCGGAGAGTTGTTGATATGCGATAAAAGATCATAACAAACAATTGGACCAAAGGAGATGGAAAAAACATGACCTCATATTCTTTTGAACAAGATGTCTCCAGGGATGATCTTGGAAAAATGATCATAATGCATGAGTACCCACTTTCTATGGTTGATCACATTGGATTTAGGAGGTTTGTCGGTAATCTTCAACCTTTGTTCAAAGTACCCTCCCGAAATACAGTATTACGTGACATTCTTAAAATATATGATTATGAAAGGGTGAAGACAATGAAGTTGATTGAGAGTAATGAAAGCAGGATGGCAATAACTACTGATATGTGGACATCTACCAACCAAAAGAGAGGATTTATGGCTGTCACGGCACACTTTATTAACAATTCTTGGACTTTACAAAGTCAAATTTTGAGGTATATTTTTCTTACATATTACTTGACCATCTAGTTTAGTTAAAATTTTCTTATTTATTTTTATTAGTTCAATTAGTCTTTTTGTTATGTGTTTTCTTATATTCATAATAGTTCACATTTTTTAGGTTTGTGTATGTTCCTTGTCCACACACAAAGGAAGTGTAATGTGAATTTTTGATTGACTGTTTAATGGACTGGAATGTGGATACAAAACTATCCACAATCACATTGGATAATTGTTCAACCAATGATGCTATGATCCCCTTTGTGTTAGACAAATGCAGCCTAATTCATTATTGTTGTCTGGGCAATTATTGCACATGCGCTGTTGTGTCCATATTTTAAATCTTGTTGTAAAAGATGGATTAGATATTATCAAAGAAGGGATAATAAAACTTCGAGAAAGTGTGGCATTTTGGACAGGAACACCAAAAAGAAGAGAAAAGTTTGCTATTACTGTTAAACAAGTGGGTGTTACAGTTACTAAACAATTGAGTCTTGATTGTTTAACTAGGTGGAATTCTACTTTCTTGATGTTGCAAACAGCATTGATGTATGAAGATGTTTTCCGCCGGTTAAAACAACGTGATACTCAATTTAAGAATTATCCAAGCGATCAAGAATGGGAGTTTGCAAGAGAAGTTTGTGGGAGATTGAAATTATTTTATAGTGTCATAGAGATGTTTTCTGAGACAAAGTACCCTACTGCTAATATTTATTTTCCAAAAATTTGTGAGATTCGATTAGCATTGGTTGAGTGGCTTACTTGTCCAATTGAGTATGTGAGAAAAATGGCAAAAAATATGTTAGACAAGTTTAATAAATATTGGGATGTAATTCATGGTTTGATGGGAGTTGCAGCTGTGTTAGATCCTAGATATAAGATGACTCTACTTGAGTACTACTTTCCAAAAGTTTATGGGAATGAAACATCTAATGCGCAAGTTAATAGAATTCGCCAACTTTGTTATGATTTGGTTCTTGAGTATCAATCTAGGGTCTCTTCGGAGAGAAGATATGATAATTCCAATTTCACTCACTCAAATCTTACATCGCCTGGAGATGATGCATTGGCAGATTTTGATATGTACGTGAGGTCGAAGAAAAGAGCGAGAACTTCATATGTCAAGACAGAATTAGACCATTATTTAGAAGAAGAGGTTTTACCGAGGACTCCGGATTTTGATATTTAACTGTGGTGGAAGCAAAATGGGGTAAATATCCAACATTGCAAGCAATTGCGAGAGATTTATTAGCCATTCCTGTATCTACTGTAGCCTCTGAGTCTGCTTTCAGTACAAGTGGTAGACTAGTGAGTTCCCATCGTAGTAAGCTTCATCCAAAGACAGTGGGGCATTAATGTGTGCACAAAATTAGTTGTGGGCAGCCAAAAAAGGTAAATAATACATTTTTGTTATTTTCTTTGTAACAAGTATGTGTCATTTATCTAATACATAATTTCATTACCTGGTATTTATTAATGAATGTTTTTTCTTTAGATGAAGAATCAGCTGGCTCCCATGGTTATGCTACTATACATGAGGATATGGATAACGAAACGAATGATAATGAGTCAGGTACATTTACTTAATTTTCTTACTTGATTTTTTTTTCAAATAAGAAATTTTTAGCACAGAGCATAAAAATTCCCTACAGATCTCTCTCTCTCCATACAAAATTTTTTGCACAGAGCATAAAAATTTTCTTACATTTTGTGTGCCCCTCCATACAAAATTCCCTACAGATCTCTCTCTCTCTCTCACAAAAGGCCTTTTCGCATTGCGACAAAGAATAAAGTTGCAGCTGTTGTTTATTTGAATATTTGCTAGCAGAATGAATATTTGAATAATCAGGTGGCTGATTTTCTGTGGTTAACTTCTGAATTTATGTGCTTCCTAAAAATTTAATGTGTGCCATTTTGTTTGCTAATTTTGGTGAAGGGGAATGGCTGGGATGCATGATTTTGCTATTTTTGTGCACAGAGCATTGTCTGTTTATTGTTGTCAAACTAATGCCGGATTTTGCGTTGATAATGCATTTCAGATTAGTAGTTTTTACTTTGACAATGCATTTCAGATTGATAGCTTTTGCTTTCCATCAATTTTAGCTAATCTGCAGACGCCAGATATTGTTCTTGGTTCCTTGTTGTGGCCATCATGTTACATGGTATAGGTACCTAAAATTCAAATGTCTGTTTCATATGCAAGTAATAAGTTCTCTTTCTGGATTTTTTTGGAAACAGAATGAGATTCATTAGCCCAACATGTTCCTTTATTATGTGTGTGTGATTATCATCAAAGGCTTGCTTATTGAAGTGAGAATGATGTAAAATTATTGTTTTAGAGAAAGAACTGGTTATTTAACTTCTTTTTAAAGCTTACCTTGTTTGAAAACAGATATCCTACTTTTTCAAAGTTGTACAATGTACACTGGCCAGTAGACTATCAGGTGGACATATCGATGATCAGCTATCTTATTTTTACTTTGATTTTAAATTCAGTGTTTTAATCTTAAGTATTTTGGTTATTGGCAGGTACCTCTGAGCTAATATAGCTAAGACTATGTCTCTAGCATGTCTACACTCTACAGGTTTAACATTCATATGTCTTTAATATGTCTAATTTGGTGGATGGTGCGAGATAAATGCTAATATGTCTCTAATATATCTACAGGTTTAACATGCACGGATGATATGCTGTCAAAATCAGATTTGGACATTTAAAGGGACTCTTCTATATGTAGTTCTAAATTAGTAATTTTTAATGTTAAAACTTTTTGTGATGTAAACATTTTATGATTTGAACTAGTTTCACCTGGTTGAATCTCTTTTAATTGCTAGTTTGACTTGAGAAATGTTATATTATGATTATAAGTTGTAATGATAATGTTTCAAACTTTGATGTTGCTACTCTAGAGGGCTAATGCAAGCTGTTCATATTGTGTTTCTCAACTCAAATGAATATTTTAATAATATTAGCTTGTGGGGACGCTTTAAAGTATCTCATAACATTATGTGTTTAGCTTTATTCTTGTAATGCTTACAACAATATGACTGTTGACTCTTTTTTTTTGTGAAGTATATTTGATTTTGACAATGTGACATGATTGTTTGAGCTCTGTACACGATTTCGGGTCGGGTCGGGTCGGGTATTTTTATTACCCGTTGGGGCGGGGATGGGGGTGATTATGAAATACCCAACAGGGTATGGGGCGGGGACGGGGCGGGTTTTGGGATTTCGGGTACGGGGACGGGGTGTTCAATACCCGGCCCCAACCCTCCCCGTTGCCATCCCTACCTGAGAGAGCTCGAGAAAGGAGGAATCGTGATCGATGACCTGATCTATCCGCTCCCTGGGCAGTAGGGATGGCAACGGGGCGGGTCGGGGCCGAGTATTGAACACCCCGTCCTCGTATCCGAAATCCCAAAACCCGCCCCGTCCCCGCCCCATACCCTGTTGGGTATTTCATAATCACCCCCATCCCCGCCCCGACGGGTAATAAAAATACCCGACCTGACCCGGTCCGACCCGAAATCGTGTACAGAGCTCAAACAATCATGTCACAAT
Source organism: Agave tequilana (assembly GCA_038442645.1). Taxonomy (NCBI): domain Eukaryota; kingdom Viridiplantae; phylum Streptophyta; class Magnoliopsida; order Asparagales; family Asparagaceae; genus Agave; species Agave tequilana. The sequence continues at coordinate 38,118 of JAVJIF010025839.1, read as the reverse complement.
GTCAAAATCAAATATACTTCACCAAAAAAAAAGAGCCAGCAATCATATTGTTGTAAGCATTACAAGAATAAAGCTAAACACATAATGTTATGAGATACTTTAAAGCGTCCACGCAAGCTAATATTATTAAAATATTCATTTGAGTTGAGAAACACAATATGAACAGCTTGCATTAGCCCTCTAGAGTAGCAACATCAAAGTTTGAAACATTATCATTACAACTTATAATCATAATATAGCATTTCTCAAGTCAAACTAGCAATTAAAAGAGATTTAACCAGGTGAAACTAGTTTAAATCATAAAATGTTTACATCACAGAAAGTTTTAACATTAAAAATTACTAATTTAGAACTACATATAGAAGAGTCCCTTTAAATGTCCAAATCTGATTTTGACAGCATATCATCTGTGCATGTTAAACCTGTAGACATATTAGAGACATATTAGCATTTATCTCGCACCATCCACCAAATTAGACATATTAAAGACATAAATGTTAAACCTGTAGAGTGTAGACATGCTAGAGACATAGTCTTAGCTATATTAGCTCAGAGGTACCTGCCAATAACCAAAATACTTAAGATTAAAATACTGAATTTAAAATCAAAGTAAAAATAAGATAGTTGATCATCGATATGTCCGCCTGATAGTCTACTGGCCAGTGTACATTGTACAACTTTGAAAAAGTAGGATATCTGTTTTCAAACAAGGTAAGCTCTAAAAAGGAGTTAAATAACCAGTTCTTTCTCTAAAACAATAATTTTACATCATTCCCACTTCAATAAGCAAGCCTTTGATGATAATTACACACACATAATAAAGGAACATGTTGGGCTAATTAATCTCATTCTGTTTCCAAAAAAATCCAGAAAGAGAACTTATTATTTGCATATGAAACAGACATTTGAATTTTAGGTATCTATACTATGTAACATGATGGCCACAACAAGGAACCAAGAACAATATCTGGCGTCTGCAGATTAGCTAAAATTGATGGAAAGCAAAAGCTATCAATCTGAAATGCATTATCAAAGTAAAAACTACTAATCTGAAATGCATTATTAACGTAAAATCTGGCATTAGTTTGACAACAATAAACAGACAATGCTCTGTGCACAAAAATAACAAAATCATGCATCCCAGCCATTCCCCTTCACCAGAATTAGCAAACAAAACGGCACACATCAAATTTTTAGGAAGCACATAAATTCAGAAGTTAACCACAGAAAAATCAGCCACCTGATTATTCAAATATTCATTCTGCTGGCAAATATTCAAATAAACAACAGCTGCAACTTTATTCTTTGTCGCAATGCGAAAAGGCCTTTTGTGAGAGAGAGAGAGAGGGAAAGAGTCTGTAGGGAATTTTGTATGGAGGGGCACACAAAATGTAAGAAAATTTGTATGCTCTGTGCAAAAAATTTTGTATGGAGAGAGAGAGATCTGTAGGGAATTTTTATGCTCTGTGCAAAAAATTTCTTATTTGAAAAAAAAAATCAAGTAAGAAAATTAAGTAAATATACCTGACTCATTTTCATCCGTTTCGTTATCCATATCCTCATGTATAGTAGCATAACCATGGGAGCCAGCTGATTCTTCATCTAAAGAAAAAACATTCATTAATAAATACCAGGTAATGAAATTATGTATTAGATAAATGACACATACTTGTTACAAAAGAAAATAACAAAAATGTATTATTTACCTTTTTCGGCTGCCCACAACCAATTTTGTGCCCACATTAATGCCTCCACTGTCTTTGGATGAAGCTTACTACGATGGGAACTCACTAGTCTACCACTTGTACTGAAAACAGACTCAGAGGCTACAGTAGATACAGGAATGGCTAATAAATCTCTCGCAATTGCTTGCAATGTTGGATATTTAACCCCATTTTGCTTCCACCACAGTAAAATATCAAAATCCGGAGTCCTCGGTAAAACCTCTTCTTCTAAATAATGGTCTAATTCCGTCTTGACATATGAAGTTCTCGCTCTTTTCTTCGACCTCACATACATATCAAAATCTGCCAATGCATCATCTCCAGACGATGTAAGATTTGAGTGAGTGAAATTGGAATCATCATATCTCCTCTCCGAAGAGACCCTAGATTGATACTCAAGAATCAAATCATAACAAAGTTGGCGAATTCTATCAACTTGCGCATCAGATGTTTCATTCCCATAAACTTTTGGAAAGTAGTACTCAAAAGTAGAGTCATCTTATATCTAAGATCTAACACAGCTGCAACTCCCATCAAACCATGAATTACATCCCAATATTTATTAAACTTGTCTAACATATTTTTTGCCATTTTTCTCACATAGTCAATTGGACAAGTAAGCCACTCAACCAATGCTAATCGACTCTCACAAATTTTTGGAAAATAAATATTAGCAGTGGGGTACTTTGTCCCAGAAAACATCTCTGTGACACTATAAAATAATTTCAATCTCCCACAAACTTCTCTTGCAAACTCCCATTCTTGATCGCTTGGATAATTCTTAAATTGAGTATCACGTTGTTTTAACCGGCGGAAAACATCTTCATACATCAATGCTGTTTGCAACATCAAGAAAGTAGAATTCCACCTAGTTAAACAATCAAGACTCAATGTTTTAGTAACTGTAACACCCACTTGTTTAGCAGTAATAGCAAACTTTTCTCTTCTTTTCGGTGTTCCTGTCCAAAATGCCATACTTTCTCGAAGTTTTATTATCCCTTCTTTGATAATATCTAATCCATCTTTTACAACAAGATTTAAAATATGGGCACAACAGCGCATGTGCAATAATTGCCCAGACAACAATAATGAATTAGGCTGCAATTTGTCTAACACAAAGGGGATCATAGCATCATTGGTTGAACAATTATCCAATGTGATTGTGGATAGTTTTGTATCCACATTCCAGTCCATTAAACAGTCCATCAAAAATTCACATAACACTTCCTTTGTGTGTGGACAAGGAACATACACAAACCTAAAAAATGTGAACTATTATGAATATAAGAAAACACATAACAAAAAGATTAATTGAACTAATAAAAATAAATAAGAAAATTTTAACTAAACTAGATGGTCAAGTAATATGTAAGAAAAATATACCTCAAAATTTGACTTTGTAAAGTCTAAGAACTGTTAATAAAGTGTGCCGTGACAGCCATAAATCCTCTCTTTGGTTGGTAGATGTCCACATATCAGTAGTTATTGTCACCCTGCTTTCATTACTCTCAATCAACTTCATTGTCTTCACCCTTTCATAATCATATATTTTAAGAATGTCACTCTTTACTGTATTTCGGGAGGGTACTTTGAACAAAGGTTGAAGATTACCGACAAACCTCCTAAATCCAATATAATCAACCATAGAAAGTGGGTACTCATGCATTATGATCATTTTTCCAAGATCATCCCTGGAGACATCTTGTTCAAAAGAATATGAGGTCATGTTTTTTCCATCTCCTTTGGTCCAATTGTTTGTTATGATCTTTTGTCGCATATCAACAACTCTCCGACGTGGACACCTTTGATAATGTTCATGTAGATGTTTCGTCCTATTCTTTGAAGCCCCCCAAGTAACTTTTTACAATAACGACATTCAGCCTTAACTATTTCATTGATTTTTTTCAATTCAACGTGTTCCCACACAATACTCTTAATCTTTCTTTTTACACCAGAAGCCTCACCTTCATCGCCCGCAATTGCTTGAGTAGTGAGAGAATGAGACTCTTCTATTGGGGTTGATGGATTTGAACTACCAATGGGTGTGGAGTCTGTTGATGGGCCGTTGCTACCTATGGGTGTCGCTGATAAAGAATTTGAATCTTCATGTGTCGGCATATCTGAAAATAAGAAGAAGATGTCACTGGTAAGAAATCTCTGAAGTCTGAACTATGCAATCAAGCAAGAGACAAGGAAGCAGATATGAAGAAAATATCTAAAGAACTTTACATGCCAGATTTCTTAGAGATTCAGAGTTAACAAGTTGACAACAGATGAGCTCTTTTGTATCTGCATTTAGAGATGACAAAGAGCGCTGGGATATGTTACATGTGTACATGAATTTTTCTAGCATAAGAGAGAAAAATTCACCTTGATTGGTACCACTTCCTTCCAAAAAGCAACTTTCTGAGCATTTTGCTGGTTATCAGTAAGTGCATTCCCTCCATTCTCACAGTTGCACTCTTTTAACTTATCTAAAAAGTTTTGATGTTGAAAGAGAAACAAAAGCATCTTTAGAATTGGATTAAATTATAAATAATTATATAGATATTGTAGCATGTATATACTTGTATTTTTGGTAGGTGCATATTTCACCTTGCCTTTATCATTATATCCATGTATGATGACCTTTGAGTTGTTGGCAACTGTACCATTGATGTTTAATGAAATTAATGATATCAATAATAGATTTCTATTAACTAATGCATAGTTAATTTAATTTTGCAATTTATAAAATATAAGTAGCTTAATTTTATTGTAGCAAGCATACATCTCATGGTGCCAGATTTGATCAAGATGACTACATTTATGTCGAAATATTGCCAGGATGAATACTTTGAGAGTAGTTTTATTCTGTATGTTTTCTCTTGTGTATGAGCCGTCGACATAAGGGTATACGTGCAAAATAATTCAAAAGTAAAAGGTTAAATGTGTGTTTATGCTAAAAAACCGACTGTAATGAACGCGGAGTAATAAAAAAAATACAGTCCATATTTAATTCAACTAAAACAACAAACAGAAATAGCCACCAATAAAATCCAATAAAAAACAACCAAAATCTATCAAAATCCAATCTTTTTCAAACTCACCTACGTGGCCCTCAAGATGAACCCCATCAAACCTGCGCTCCGACGGCGTCTCGAACGCCATCTGACCTGCAACCAAAAGAAGAGCACGCTGGTTCTATCGAGGGAGATGGAGACTCGAGGCCGGAGATCGAGAAGGAGGGAGATGGCGGCTGAGAAAGAGCGAAACTGTGAATAAAATTTTAGGACAACCTCTTCTTTCGAGGGACGGAGGGAGATCGAGACTCGAGTCGAGGGAGATCGAGAAGGAGGGAGATGGCGCTGAGAAAGAGTAAAACTACGAAAAATTTTAGGGCAACCTCTTCTCGAGGGAGATCGAGACTCAGTCGAGACTCAAGAGAGATCGAGAAGGAGGAAGAAGGCGGCTGAGAAAAATTTTAGGGCAAATGATTTTGGGTTTTGGACTGAGAGAGAAGAGTCAGGACGCGTCCATTTGCTTTAGCTTTTAGGTGTTTACACTTTACAATGGTATATTTGTAATTCGGGTTAAAAGTAGGGTTATTTCAGTATATATATATATTATATTCTTTATATTAAAAAAAAACGGGACGGGTAAGGGGCGGGTAATGGGTCAGGGCAATGAGATATTGTACCTGCCCCGCCCCGGTCTTTGTTGTTTCGGGTTTTTCCCGTTACCCGACCCGAACCCGGTCAACGATCAAAAAACCCGCCCTATTCGGGTCGGGTCCCCGCGTGTACGGGTCAAATTGCCATCCCTACTGGGAAGCAGCTTATTCCTGGCTCTGTTCCTCTTCACCGCTTGGGACCCACCGCCAGCAAGAACCTGAAAGGAATTATAACAGAAGAGAAGCTAATTATAGATAGAAAATTAAGAACAAACCTAGGAGAGGAGAGAGGCGAGAGGAGACCTTTTGGTGTGAGAATGGAGGTGGGAGAGGAGCTGTTGGGCGGCGGTGGAGTTGCGAAGAAGGCTTCGGAGCTGCGATCGATGCCATCGGGAAGAACAACGCTCTCGGAAGAAGAAGACGAAGAAGAAGATAATGCAGAATTTGATGAAATGATGGGGAGAGGAATTGCTCGTTTCTACCATGATTGATGATTGCCTACAAATCTGAGCATTTCGTTTTCTTTTCTTTAAAAAGAAGTGGAAGTGGACTGGATTTTTGCTCTCTATTATTTCCTTTTTTTTTTCCTTTTTTTTATTTCTTTTTTCAGTGTGGATAAGCATGTGCTGACGTGTCAGTGTTGCCTTCTGTCTGAACACTGGAGTGGGAGAACACTGGAGTGGGAGTTTGCAGGGATCTTCATTGAAGAAATATTAAGAATTGGTTGTATGCTAGCATATCGCAATCTCAACGGCGAAAATTGAAACCGACCGATAAAACGGTGAAGAAAATAAGGGTTTATTTGTTGTGAGAGTTGGGGGCCTGTGGGGCGGGCAGGGAGGAGAGAGAGCGGAGAGGAAGATGAGGAGGGAAGAGGAACAAACAAAACCTGTGAAGAGGAGAGAATTTATCTTCCATCTGTTTTGATAATGTAGTTTTTTTTTCTCCTTAGTTTTTAACTTTTGTAATTAGAATATTTTTGCTTGAAATAGAAAAATAATTGTTTAAGATTTATCTGGAAACTTGAGAGAAGGGAGAGAGAACGAAGGGATGCATGCAGGGCTGAATTTGTTTCAGAAGAGCAATACATGTTCTCTAAAACGAAGAAAGAAAAAAAAAACAACAAAGTCATTGCATCATGTACTTTTTTTAACACTTTCAAAACAAAATTACTGTAATTAGACCGAGTGTAGCAAGCCAAATAGCCATCTTTTTGGACAGTCACCAGGAGCAGGATTTGCTCATGTCACAGATTACGACGAATCCAATATCGCTATTTCTATTGCTGATGCACACAGTTTTCCAGCATGAGATAAATCGGGCGTCACCCTAAAAGTCTGTAAGTCGCAAATGATAATTGTGACTTGTAACTTACAGTGTTTGTTTCGGCCGTAAGTTTATAAAATGCACTTATATCTCACTGATCCACTTGCAACACAAACAAACATTTAATTTTGTGATTATGCAAATCTTACTTGCAGCATAAACGGTTAATTTTGTGGTCATGTAAATCTGTATTGCAAACAATTAATTGTAATTAGATTAAATTTTATTATTAGATTAATTTTTTTAAATTATGAGATATTTTTTAATTACTAAATTAAATATTATTATTAGATTAAAATTTTTATTAATAATTTAATAATTTTTAATATTGGAATCCTTTTTTATTACTAGAAATATAATGTATTCCACGTAATTTTAATTCTTATTTTATTTTGTAAATTAGTAATATTTAATATAAATTTAATAAGTTTTGATTATATTTTAATATAATTTTTAATTATTTAATATTTAATACTATTTTTAGTATTTATTGGGCAATTTTTGATATTTTTAAATCACCAGACAGTTAATTTTATAGACAATTTCTCTACTTACCACTTACACAAAGACAATACACTTCTCACTTACAATTTTGTATTACCAACCAAACACCGTAAAACTGACTTTCATATAACTCACTTATAACTATAGAAGAGCTTTAACACTTATGACTTGCGACTTACGACCAATTACGACAATCAACCAAACATGCCCGAAGAAGAGATGTCGAGAAAATCACATGGGAAGAAACTTTAGTAGCTTCGGGGCTGTTTGGATTCAAGGAATTGGGTGGAAGTGAGGAAGTGGGAAGTGTCTTTTCCCATTTTCACTGTTCATCCAAACACCGGAAAAGGAAAATGAAAAAATGTCTTTTCCTTTTCTCTTTTCTCTTTTACACAACCTTTTCCTCACTTCCAGAATGCTACAGTTAATTTTGTGGTCATGTAAATCTCATTTGTAATAAGTTGTAGCACAAAACAGTTAATTTTTTGCTCATATAAATCTCACTTGCATTCTAATTACAGTCCAATTTTTTTTTCTTAATTAATTTTTATTTTAATATTATTTTGCGGTGAACTTTGTGGTCAACTTTTTCATTTTCACTTCTACATTATCATCCAAACACCAGAAAAGACATAACATTTTTCAAACCACACTTCCCAACAACATCCAAACACCGAAAAACTTACTAACCAATTCCCAAGTTCCAAAAGGAACTATTACCACTTCCTCACTTCTTCACTTCCTCACTTCCACCTTAACCAAACAGGCCCTTCGTTGAAATGCTAAACACGTTGGAACTGGCTGCTAAAGTTTAAGCAAAAACAAGAGAAGATTCCCCGTTGAGCCAGGGATCTGAGAAGAAATCAGTGCTATCACATTCTGGAAAGCATGTATAACAACACAAGATGAGCTTCTGAAGTTTTATCATGCATAACTGACCTTTTCTTTATGAATTTGGAAGTAGCAAAATATAGTTCATCAGTAGAAACACCTGTTTTAAATTGTGTAGCTCCAGTGTTTTAAGAGCAACTGAAGAGTACTGGCTCGAATTGATCTGCAAGTAAAACACACAAAATTTTCAGATGAATTAATTCTGACTAGAAGTTTTCAGGGGAATAGAAGAAGGATTCCCTGGAAAAGCACTGGGGGGTGGGGCTTAATTTGAGGTTGATTTATGCCCAGACAATATTAGATCGATTCCCACGAAAAAATTCTCATTGCCAATAGCCAAATTCAGTAAGAATAATACAATGGTTCTCTCATAATTCTTGAGATATTCAAAGCTCATTGCTCAGAACAGCACAATGGGCCATGCGATTCTTGTTATCTACAATATACTAACATATTTGAAAGATTTACCCAAAATTTGTGTACCCACAAGCCATCAAGTATGCATGTAAGATTTGTTGATGCTTCCTGTGCCTCATGCACCAGGCTCGGTTGGCTGTTTCAATAACCAAACTTCTGAGTTCTGCAGAGCCCCAGCACCCCGCGACTCTGATGAATCTTGGAATTATTCCCCGGGTATCAGCTACAGATCTTCAGATTACAAGATCAAGTGGGTGTCAATAGCTTCTCCTGTGTAAATTTTCTCCTCAAGTCAGATGCAGTAGAAGCAAATTTCTACATAATAATAAAATATAAGTGACAATATCCAAAATGTCTAATTACATTTTGTAGTTCATTCAATCATATGCCGTTATGGAGCAACTGCTAAAATATTTGTAGTTCAGTTTCTTCAGGTAGTTGAGGTATTGATGTAATAAAAATAATGGACACAATATGTCGGAATCTTAATGTTCGACACTAAAAAAGCATAAAAGCAGAGTTAGAATGGATAATCTTATTTTTAATGAACTTGCTCCGGAGTGAGAAATGACATTGAAAGAAACCCCACAGCGTTCTTTGAAACATAGGCTGTAGCCGGGAGTTGAACTAAACCCCACAGCTTAGATAAATGCGAGCTCTCAAGTAGCCTATACAAAAAAAATTTCCTATTTATGCAACCAAGATACTAATATAACCTTTTCATTCATTCATTCTTTCTCTCTCTTTTTGAGGATAAGGTAGACAGTATAGACTCTGTTGTGTTAAACAGGAGGGTGAAACATAAGTAGAACGCAAAAGAGCTTGAAGGGTAAAACATACATGCAAAGACAACACAAACCAAGAACATTGCAACGTAGTATAAGCCTATGGTTTCATCAAAACTTGGCATACAGTAAAAGAGATTGAATAGACAAGATGGAAAAACTAAAATAGTCTACACTAGAATAAACAATAAACACCTGCAGACTCTAAAAGCTACAAAGATCATGGACCACAACTTCCTATGAATGCATCACCATACCAATCATCAAGAAGGCACTTGATGGGTGTTGTGCTAAGTTTAATTCACTCGCAAGTGCACGAGTCCTGTAGAGATGACAAGCAAGGTATCGATCCCACAAGGAAATGCTCGAATTTTGAAATCCCAAATTTCATTTTAATGTAGCTGAAAAAATAGAGTCCAAATATTAAAACCTACAAGAAAATAGGAAAAACTTCTAATTAAAGTAAATGAGATTAATCAGGGTCAAAAATTCCTCCATTTAGTTCATGCCTTTTCTATTATTTTATTTCCGAACTTCCTACGCAAAGTTGGTCTAGAAATCAATCTTATAATCATGGATGATTTAGCAATAACAGATCTAGATAATTAAAAAAATTTATATTCTTCTTCATTTGGTCATATAATATCATTAAATAATTAGATGTATCCAATGTCGAGAAACAACCTATATCTAAGTCTAGAACTGTTTAATCGACCAATCACTAAAATGGATTATTTAAATCTTGGAGAATACATGATAGAACTTGAATCCAAAACTATCCAAATTAATTTAGAAATAAGAATTAAGCATTGAAAACACATAAGCATGGAGAACAATTAAAATAAAGACAACCATCACTTAGGAGTTATCCTGACCCTAATCATAATTAGCTACTCATTACGCATGATTCAAAGAAAATAAAATAAGACATTCAAATTGAAGAATTTGGAAAAATTAACTAAACTTTATTTAATAATGAAGTTCACAATTTCTTGCAAATACATAGAAAAAGAAATTAAAAAAACGTATTCTGCTTGCTGCTCGGTGTCGCCAATAGGATCAGCTTCATGCTGCTTGTTGTTGAAAGAACCAGTTGATGAATCTCGAAAAATAGCACTCCAAAATAATCCCTTTGAATGGTAGTCTCTCCCTTATGTTGCTCCTCTCTTTTTATAATAGAACTAGCTGATAGTTTGTTTGGATATAGAATTTGGTTTGTTTGGATATGGAATTTGGTTTGGATTTTTGTTGGGATTTGGTGGGATTTTGTTAGCTGGTTTGTTGGGATTTGACGAGAATTGGTTGGTTGATTTTGCTGGCTGATTTGTTGGGATTTGGTGAGATGATTGTTGGCTTCAACACCTATCAAAACAAAAATGTATATCTTCTTTTAGAGAGATTGTGAGAAATTACTAATCAATGAATGCATATAATGTGAGGTTTTGCCTATATCTGATAAAAAAAAAGCTTAATTCAAGTTTTTACAAATGAAAATGGTGATAATGCAATGCCGGTGTGCAGTAAAAATATGCTTGAATGCAAGACTCAACACACCCCTAAACTTAGACTTTGCTAGACCTCGAGCAAAAAGTAATAGGAAGATTCTAATTCACTTTCGCAAGAATCGCAGTTACATTTAGCTTGTACAACAAATCTTTAAACCCCTACCTTCCACGCTAGTGGAAGAGTTATATTCGTGAGGTTTTGCAGTGAATCTACCCACAAATTCAAAAAGTTTGTACAAATAATTTCATATACTTATATTATCAGAATTCCTGAGGCACATGGTTTTATAATTTTGACCCAACTTTCAGGTTTTTTTGCAACTATTTTGAATTCCCACCATTAATTTGTCATTTTAGAGTTCAAGAAATGATGTACTTGCATGCGCAGTGAATTGTTTGGACTTAACACGATTATGGCTCAATCTCGCAAAATTAATCATTGACCTCAAACCTGATTCAAAACCTTACTAATCTATTTAGGACTATGAGAAATTTGGATGTTCACTTTAGTATCTCATGGACTTTGTCTGTGATATTCTAGCTAACTCATGTTTTACAAAAATGGCTTTCACACTATTAGCTTAAGGTCATACCATCGTTCATTTTTCTTATGTTTCTTTTGTTTTTTAGGAAATATTTTTTATTTTTTTATTTTATTTTTTTATAAATTGCTTCTTTTATTCTTATGATAAGTTTCTCATGTAGTGAACAATTAGTCGACAACTCCACACCAGCTGGTATAAGGTGTCAGGATTTAAAATTTCCCTACAGACCTATGCGAGATCATCATAATCCCGTAATTATAAACCTTAAAAAAATGTAGCCCTTTCCTATGTACCTGGTTTAACTCATGGGTTGCCCTTTTTTTTTACATAATTTTCTCACTATCTCTCCATAAGGCAAACCAATTGAAATAGATAGTTTTGATTCATCAGGCTTTTAGGTAATTACTAGGTCAACAACTGCTACCTAGATGCTTAAAGTGTAAGCCCGCGTCGTGAAAGTTCAAGTTTCAAAATTTTCAAAACTCTAAAAGCAGATCTAAGGATAAGAACTCATTTTAAGTTATGACTCAACTTAATCGTTGGGGTTTATAAATTTTTACCAAGTGCCTTATTATTCTAAAATAATAATAAGGCACTAGAATAAAGTACAAAGAAATTGAGTTCCAAAAAAAATCATTTTTTTTCATTTTTTTGATGAACAAATATAATAATAGAAGAAAACAACCTATCTCACCCTTAAACCTAAACTTGATATTGCCCTTAATGTTAAAAAAAGAGTTTGCATGAAGGCAGACATATATGATAATACAATGCAATAAGGTGAAGGGTTTGAAAATACCTGTAATAGATGAGTGCACATAGTGTCCTTATTGCCAATGGAAAAGACAAAAAGACAACTATAATACAAAAAGGAGATCTCTAGCAGGTATAAAGATCAATCCTGATAAGCAGGATCTTCCAGAAGTATTTCCTCTACCTCTAGACTTTTCAACTCAAAAAATGATTTCAATTGTTGACCGTTCACTTTAAAATAATACCATTTTTAAGATTCTCAATTTCTCAATTTCAACAGCCTCATATGGATAGACAGTGCCAATAGTAAAAGGGCCTGTCAACTTCTCAACTTTCCAGGGAACAAATGCATGCATGAATTATTCAGGACTTTCTCCCATGAACTAAACACTTTTCTCAAAATGTGCTTATCATGGTATTGTTTCATTCAGTTTTTATAACTTTTAGCACAATCATAAGTATAATTTCTAATTTGTTCTAACTCATTCAATTGCAATTTTCTCCGAGTTCTCGCCTCATCGAGATCAAAATTAAGTTGCTTCACAGCCCAGCATGCCTGCCTCTAGCTTTATAAAGAGATGACAGGTCTTACCATACACAATTCAATATGAGAACATCCCAATAGGAGTTTTAAAAGTAGTACGGTATGCCCACAATGCATCACTCAGTCTTACAGACCGATCCTTCCTAGTTGGGTTAACCGACTTTACTAAAATCCTTTTTATCTATCTATTAGATATCTCAACTTGACCGGTTGTTTGTCGGTGGTAAGGGATGATAATTTTATGAAAGACATAATATTTGAGCATAAGTTTCTTAAAAACTTGATTGCAAAAATGCTTTCGCCATCACTTATAATGGCACGTAGTCTACCAAATCGAGCAAAAACATTCTCTTTCAAAAATTGGACCACCACCTTTTGGTTATTAATTCTACATGCTTTCACTTCTACCAATTTTGACACATAGTCGACAAAGACAATAAAGTACACGTTACCAAAAAAAATTAAAAATGGTCTCATGAAATCTATACCCCATAAATAAAAAATTTCAACAATCAAAATTGAGTTGAGGGGCATCCTGTTTCTTTTCGAAGTACTCTCTAACATCTGGCATCAATCACAAGCTTTACAATATTCATGATAGTCATGAAAAATGGAAGGCCAATAAAATCCGCATTGCAAAATATTTATAGCAATCTTCTTAGAACTAAAATGCCCGCCGTAAGCGTGTATGACAAAAGAAAATAATACTATGAAAATCATCATCGAACACACATCTAATAATCTGGTTTGGGCAATACTTAAACAAGTATGGATCATCCAAAAGTAATATTTTTCTTTGGCTAAAAATTGAGACTTATCTTGCTTAGTCCAATGAGAAAGGCACTTAACCCGTAGCAAGATAGTTGACCGAATCAGTATACCAAGGTAACTTGTAAACATTCATCAATTTCTCATCAGGAAAGAACTCAAAGATCGGAATGGAATCAGATGGATACTCTATAATGAGCCTAGACAAGTGCTGCTACAACATTCTCGGAACCTTGTCTCAAATCTCTAAATCAAACTCTTGTAGCAGTAAGATATAATGAATTAAATGTCCTTTAGCATCATTCTTAGCATGAAGGTACTTAGGAGCCGCATGATCGAAAAAGATGATGACCTTAGACCCTAAGAGGTAGGATCTAAACTTGTCTAGTATAAACACAACTGCTAAAACTCTTTCTCACTGGTGGAATAATTCAGTTGTGCATCTTTCAAAAGTCCTACTAGCATAATAGACCACATGAGGTAATCTATTAACACGATGCCCTAAAACTGCTCCAATTGCATAGTGAGATGTATCACACATGACCTCAAAGGATATGCAGAAGTTAACATGGCTTTAAGTTGCTCAAAGGCTTTCAAACACTCATCATCGAAGACAAAAGCAACATTTTTGGCAAGTAAATTGCACAAAGGTCTAGAGATTTTGTTGAAATCCTTAATGAATCTACGATAAAACCCATCAGGTCATAAGAAAGATCTAATCTCTTCCAACGTACGAGGTAGCAGAAGGTTGGAAATCAAATCGACCTTAACCTTGTCGACTTTTATTCCTTTGTCAGAAATGGCGTGCCCCAAAACAATCCCCTTCTTCACCGTGAAATGACATTTTTCCCAATTCAACACGAGATTTTTCTCTTTGAACCTTTCTAAGACTAGTAACAAGTGGTGCAAACACTTCTCAAAAGATGACCCAAACACTGAAAAATCATCCATAAATACTTCAAGGAAACGTTCGACCATATCAGAGAAGATGCTAATCATGCACAGCTAAAAAGTGGCAGGTGCTTTGCATAACCCAAAGGGCATCAACGATAGGCGAACGTCCCAAAGGGACAAGTAAAGGTAGTCTTCTCTTGATCCTCGAGTGTTATAAAGATCCGGTTATAACAGAAATAATCATAAAAAAAAACAATAGTAAGCATGACCGACTAACCTCTTAAGCATTTGATTGATAAATGACAAAGGAAAGTGATCTTTTCTAGTAACAATATTCAGTTTGTGGTAATCAATGCAAACAAGCCATCCTGTTTGAACACGGATAGGCGTTAACTCATTTTTCTTATTTTGAACTACCGTGATTCCAGACTTCTTTGGCACAAATGAACTAGACTAACCCACACACTATCAGAAATTAGGTAAATGATACCTTCATCTAATAATTTTAACACTTCAGCTCTCACTACATCCTTCACTGCACGATTCAATCTCCACTGTGGTTCACAAGAATTTTTAGCATTTTCTTCCAACTAGATTTGATGCATAACATCTAGAATAATTCCCTTATGTCAGCTAAAGATCATCCTATTGCTTCCTTATGCTCACTAAGAACACTTAACAACTTACTCTCATGTACCTTATTCAAATCAGATGCTATAATTACAGGGAGGTTTTTAAGTTTCATTAGAGCCTAAAAATACATATTTGAATGTATCAGGTAATGGTTTAGATCTAACTTAGGGGGCTCCATGATGGGAGAGATGGAGATGAAAAAGATGGAATAGGTTCTACTTTGGGTTTCCACTTGCCAACATCCATGTGAGGAGTTAAATCTAACAACACATTTATCTCTTCAAAATCATCAAAATCATCCCCAAAATGAACGAGACATGTCTCAACAATATCTTCAGAATGAAATTGCACTCAAGTGTTCTCGACTAGACTCTCAATCATGTTGACTGCACAAATATCATCATTGTCTGGAGGTTGTTGACTGACATCAAATACATTCAACTCTACAGTCATATTGCTAAAAGATACCTTCATAATTTCATTCTGGCAATGAATGAGTGTGTTAGAAGTGGCTAAGAATGGTCGTTCTAGGATCACAAGAACATGATTGTTAGGGTTCGGAACAGGTTCAGTGCCTAAGATTATGAAGTCCACTAGAAAAATGAACTTATCAACAATCGAATCTAAGTCAGTTTCATCTCTCTAAGACCAAATTGCTTGTAAACTGAGTACGACAACAAGTTAACACTCGCCGCTAAATCCAATAAAGCTTTATCAATCACATGATTATCAATGACATATGATATGGTTGATCCTTAAACTTAGATGGGATGTTGTTTTGGATGATTGAAGTTGCTTGCTCAGCAAGAAAGCTTTCTTTTGCACTTTAGATTTTCATTTTTGTGCAGAGGTCCTTCAAAAATTTGGCATGAGTAGGAACTTGCTTGATGGCATCAAGCAATGGAGTATTGATCTCAAGTTGTTGAAACAAATCTATCACATAAAAATCATGTCTTAGCTTGAGATAATCGTTAGAGAAAGTGCTCTAGCAATGAAAGTTTGCTCAGACAAATTGCTAGACTTGGATTCACTAGGGCTCTGAGTGATAACCTGTCCTATGCTGAACTATCCCGATTCTTTGGGGGTGACAACGTCCCCTTCTCTCTCTGATTCAACTCGTTCAGGATTTAGCTTTTCAACTTGATGATTCACTCCTCTTTTGTACGTAAGGGTTGTGACCCCTTGAACATGCTCTCTTGCCATACCCGAAATGGATGGCTGACTAATCTCATACTGATCTTTTAGGTTTGGAATGGGTTGACTAGAAAACTTTCCTGGTTCTTTCTCACTGATCTTAGTTTCTAATTGACCCATCTGATATTGAAGTTGTGAAATCGCTTGGTATTTTGTAAGATAGCAACTTTCAGTTCTTATATATTCCTACTAGTTCCAGTGATAAAATTTTCTAACATGACTTCTGGGATGGATGGCTTTGTGGCGGTGCAACCATATGTGATAGGTGAAGAAGCATAAGAGATAAGCTAATTAGGAGGACAAAATTGGTTGAATCCTGGTGATCCTACTTGGTTGTGTTGTGATTGGCTCCAAGAAAAATTGGGATGATTTTGCCAATTAGGATTATAAGTTTAAGAGCATGGATTACTGAATGGTTTCCTAAATTGATTCAGGGCATTAACTTGCTCACTCATACCTCTTGGTGCCCTAAAGGACACATCATCGCATTATGCATGGAACTGCCGTACACACTACATACATCATGTTGAACTTGATTCTCAGCTTTTATGGTCTAACTCAGAACTAGTGCATCCACCTTACATGTCAAAATATCTGATCACGATTTATTAGAATTTTGATTTTAGATTTGAATCTAGAATTGGTTAAGATTCGATTAGATTTGATCTTATAAATAATTGAACGCTTGGTGCACATATTGTAGGCCTATATAAGGCCAAGACTTGTATTGGTCTAGGAGACTATGATGAATTGAATTAAACCCCTTTTGTGGAAGCATGCTAATTTACTTTACAAATTTAATTTTTGCATGGTGATGTGCGGAGTGGGAGAGAGATCTCCTGGGTGCTGAAGCCCGAAACCATGTTTATCCTCTCCTAAACCCTAATTTTTTCTCCCTTTTTTCTTCTCCCCTTTACCGTGTTACATCAGTTTAGTATCAGAGCAAGTTACCCTGCTTTTCTTCCACAAATATTTCCCAAGCCCTAGATCTACTTCCTTCTCTTCTCTTCTTTATTTACAAAAAAGAAAAAGAAAAGGAAAAGAAAAGAAATAAAAAATAAAATCAAAATTTGCATTGTTCCTTCATCTTTCTTTGTCAGCGAGATCCACTGGCCATCTTCAAACACCCTCTGCAGCACGTCGTCGTCCCCGTCTGCACTTCGTTGTCCTCTCGTCCTCGTCGACACCGCTGCCTGTCATCTCATCATTCTCCTCTCGAGCAAGTTGCATCATCGCCGCCTCGTCCTCCCTCCAACGACCTCGCTGACCTCTGATCTCCCTCGCCGGTCTCAGATATCCATCGTCGACCATCAACGCCCCAGATCTTCATCGTTGTTCATCGCCAACCTCATCCTCGACAACACACCGCCGCCAGGAGCCATCGCCGTCGCCGATTGGTGTCGAAGCCCTAGCCCTCGGGAGGAAGAGAGGCATTAGGGTGCGGGTTGATTTGTTTTAAACCCAATCCTTATTGGGTTGGGCCACCTGAGTTGGAGCCAACCGAACCTGACCCGACAGCTCACTACCCAACCAAGCTGGTTCAACCAAACCAAGCCAATCCAGTTGACTCAAACCTAGCCGACTCAAACAAAGCCAAAGCGATCGATTTGACTTTGATAGTTCAGCGAGTTGACTAAGTAAACTCGCCGAGTCAGAACGAGCCGACTCAGCCCTGTTCAGCGGCAACACATCATTCTTCCGGAGTTTGTTTCTCACCTATTTGGAGTCCGATTTGAGTTCTGTTCAAAGCGTTTGGTTCATGACTGAGCCCCGAAGCTGATATGGATGAGAACCATGACCGCATGCTAGAGAAGCTTGACCTTCTCCTCAGCCTAATTCGGTATTGCAATTCCACATTAACGATGATAGCATCACAAGGTGAGATTCAACATATTAGTAGCATCTCTAGTGATGGTGTGAGAGAACCAGAAGTTGTTGATGAGACTGAGTCAGAGGCAAGGCCATAGTTAGAAATTCTTGACGAGTTGCAGCTGGAGCCAGATCTAGAAGTTGATGAGCCGAACCCAGAGCCAAAAGCGAAAGAGTCTCTTATTGAGACATAAGTAGATCTTCCAGCTGAGCCTGTTATGGAACTATGGCTTCTTCGTCAGCCATGAGAGTTCTCTTATCCCTGAGGCCGCCAGACGTGTACGACCCATTGCAGATGTTTCTACCCGAGGCAATTTCATAGGTATTTGGCATCTCGGTATGCGATTCAGTTTTCATCAAAGCTGATTTTGAGTTGTTTTGCTGCATTTATCTTACTTGAGCTACCTCTGACTGCGGCTGATATGTCAAGTAAGTCGGTTCCTCCACCACCGTGGCTCAGGCTTGATGCATCAGTGCCACTTCCCCAACCACCTCTTGGCCTGATTGATACGAAATATGATACGGTTCTATCCGGTCGTGCCTACTACCTGTTTTCACTGCATTCACCAGAGATGAATGCTTCCAAACCAGAGAGAATGATGGGGAATCAAACAGTTAAGATTTATTAGGATTTTGATTTTAGATTTGAATCTAGATTTGGTTAAGATTCGATTCGATTTGATCTTTCAATAATTGCACGCTTGGTGCACGTGCTGTAGGCCTAATATAAGGCCGAGAGTTGTATTGGTTTAGGAGACCATGATGAATTGAATTAAACCCCCTTTTGTGGAAGCATGTTAATTTGCTTTACAAATTTAATCTTTACATGGTGATATGCGGAGTGGGAGAGAGATCTCCTGAGTGCTGAAGCCCGAAACTGTCTTTCTCCTCTCCTAAACCCTAATTTCTTCCCCCTTTCTTCTCCCCTTTCCTGTGTTACATCACCACCACCCTTTCTCTCTCTCTCTCTCGATCCTGACTTCAGCATCGAACACCGTCAACTTGGCCACCAATTCCCCACCCCCTCACCATTGCCATCATCTCTCTCCCTCCTCGACAGCATGCCTCTAGCCTTGACAATATCCCAGATCTCGAGTTCGTCCTCTACAATTTCGAGATCTTCAGCTGCGTCGACCTCCCTCTCCCTAAGCTCGTCGTCGAGGCGACGTGATCGATCCCAGATCTCGTTGAAGATATCTCATTGACAGGATCTCAACCACATCCTTGTCTCAACATCCTCGCCTTGACATCGCCGACCCACTTCCAATCATCAGCGGAACCTTTGTCCATGCCGACGACTTCAGCTGCTTTCTCATCTTCCTTTTCATTAACCTGACCTGAATCCACATCAGATTTGCAAGTATTATGCAGACCCAACCCAACTATCTGTAGAACCTGATCCAACCCTGATCCGCACCCGATTCAGATATGGTTCAAGTACAACTCGCAAGCAGGCAACCCAACCCAGTGAAGATCCAACTCGATTCTCTTCAACCTTCAAGATTGGCATATTTGGTTTTTGGGCCCGTTCTCAGTCATTTTGAAGTCGATTCGAGCCATTTTCGAGGTGTAAAATTCATGGGATGCAGTCTTTTACGTTCTAATGGATATCGAGTACATAATGGAGGCAACCATCCATTCAGTAAGTCCAAAAGATTCCAACACGTTGTAATTCCCATTTGACCCATTTTAGATTCAGATCCGTCGGCAACTCAGTCTTCAATTTTTAAAATCTTTGTGCACGATGCATCATGCATGAAAGTGAGATTCATCTGGGTGTGAGGCCCCAATTATTCATTTCTGAATTCAGCCGCCGTCCGAGTCTAAGATGATGCCCTGCAGAGAACTAAAGGACGAGTTCTTTTAAAACTCAAAGACGAGTTTTCTCCAATCAGGAGAGAATTGATGGGGGACATGAAGACCTATTTAGGAGAGTTCTTTTAGTAGTTTTTTTTTAGTTTCTTTTTTTACTTTTTATTTTCTTTATTTGAGACACGAGTAGTGCACGACCTTTTTTCCATATATATAGTCTTGTAGTTCTTTTGCTCATTCGATTATTGAAATTTTTGAGAGTTCTTTTGAATTTTTATGTGAGAGGCATGAAGTGGAAGAGATTCTCCTGAGTGTGAAGCTCGAAGCTAAATGTGCGTGTGCTATGTATAGAGTGGGTAAGCGATCCACCTGGGTGAGAGACCCGAATCAATCTTTATCCCCCCCCCCAAAAATTTTTTTTTTCAAACCCTAGATTAGTTTATCCCCAATCCTAACACAAACCCTAATTTCCCCTTCTGTCCCGCGTTAGCGCTACCATTATGATTATCACGAGCCTGCAATTAGTTTCTCCACTTTCGCCCATTGCAAGTTGAATTTGATTAGACATGTGATCACAATAATCTAATTGTTGGCTTCCCAATCCTACACATTACTGCAACTAATTATCCCCAATATGTTGTTGGGCCTTATGGCCCTTATCCAATCTAGGCACGCAGCTCAAATAACAACCTCAAGTCATTCTTTCATAGCCCCATCGTCCAGTGGATGCCACCTCTAAATGGCCCAACTAGCACCTTGCCTCCATGAGGACATGCATGGAATCTAATTCTTATTTTGGATCAAGTCTTCCACTAAATTCAACTTATTTTGCGCGGCATATCACTGGCCAGCTATACCTCTTGTCAGCAATATGCAACCCTATGATCATGTGTGTATAAAGTCTATCAAAAAAAGCTACATCCCTAAGTTCTACACTTATATTCAACAAGATTTGTAGCGTTCCAGCCCATCACGCCATAGCCAGACAAAAGTCCCAAACGATGTCAGATTGGATACCCAGAGGCTAGATGAAACGGTCATGGTTCCTTTCAAATGTGTATGTAATTGGGATACAGGATAACAAAATGAAAGCAGAAGGAGAAACGTGTATAAAATTGAGGGGAAATGATAATTATGTAATTGAGAAATGAAGTTCTTTTCTTAAAAACATCACAAGTTCATAACTCATCTGCTTGTAAAATCCTACCAAACTTTTCAATTAATCTTACCAAGAAGTTATAGTTATTTTATATCATCAATTATCAGATTGTGTTTATAAGGTACTAAACTTTTTTATTCCCATGCTAATTTTATCATTTATTATTTTAATCAGTTTGGTAATCTAAATTTAGTTCATCATACTTCATGGTAAAATGACTGGGAACTACTTAATGATTCCCTTACCGCGCTATCATGATACTACAACTATTTATGATTGAATGGGAGTCACAGATGACATTTGGATCACCTTTAGA
Source organism: Agave tequilana (assembly GCA_038442645.1). Classification (NCBI taxonomy): domain Eukaryota; kingdom Viridiplantae; phylum Streptophyta; class Magnoliopsida; order Asparagales; family Asparagaceae; genus Agave; species Agave tequilana. Next base: position 16,827 of record JAVJIF010025839.1, on the reverse strand, counting down.
TGTAACTTTTGGCAACTGATCAAGAACTTCACATAAAGGATCCAAGGAAAGTGATGTAGGAGATCATGGCAGAAGACCAAGACAACTGACCAATTCTGAGCCCAAGCTGTCGACAGCCTAATCCAATTGTCGACAGACTGCCTAAACTGCCTACAAGAAGCGTTCCCGAAAGTTGGGGTTTTACATTCTGTTGACAGTGCCATGTCAGCTGCCGACAGACCTGCACGTATCTGCATATCCGACTCTGAAAATGATTCAGTTTTTAATTCTGAATTAAACTCCGATTTGTTTTGTTTTTCTTTTATTTGATTAGGTTCCCGAATTAGATTAGCATTGTTCTTCTATTGCCTATATAAAGCCATTGTAATTTAAGTTTTGTATTCAAGTTTTAATTATCAATAAAAATTGAGTTTCTCTTTTTAATTGCTCGTGGATATAAGTTGTTTAATCTTTGCTCGTGAATTCAAGTGTTCTATTCTACCTGAAGGTATCCTTTAGAGTTCGTTCGCACTAGAACGAGATCTACCCGGCGTAATTCGCTTTCTTTTCTACGTCTAGTGGTATCAGACATTCGGTTACTTTCTGCCTAGCGATGGCAGAAGACGACGATGGAATGTAAGACCTTTCCACAAGAATGAGCATTGTTGAAAGGGAGATCAATGCTATTAAGTCAACCTTGGACAGCGTGATCCAAAAGCTCAAGAGATTATCCCTTAAGATTGGCCAAAGTCTAGCCAATGGTATGTATCGAAGCGGACGGGGTCATTGACTCATCCATCAACCAATCTTCCACCACCACATCCACCCTCACATCAACCACCACCACTTCAGCCATCTCCAATACAACCACCATCAAATTAGCCACCTCTATTACAATCACCCTCTTATCAACCACCCCCACATCATCCACCACAGAGGCATCCTCTTTGAAATCCCCAATTTGATGAATTCTCTAACGAGGAAGAATTGAACAATCCCATTTATCAATACGATGATTTTAAAGATGATCATGAAGATGAAGGGATGGCCTATGAAAGACAAAGATCCGCTAACCCAAACCCAAACAGGGGAGGCGGATTCCCTAACCCTAACAGAGGAGGCGGATTTCATTATCCTAATCATAGTAGAGAAGAAGGGTACCCAAGTTCTAATGAATATCGGATGAAAGTTGAGATTCCTTCTTTTAGTGGAAACTTTGATATTGAATCCTTCTTGGATTGGATTTATGAGATGAAGTTCATTGATATGGCTTATGTTGTAACAAATCGGCGCTCTGATACCAATTATTATAACAAATCGGTGCTATGATACCAATTGTTATAATAAATCAACGCTATGATACCAATTGTTACTTTCAGGATCGCCGTTTGCGAAACTTGACAATATGATGATACTTGCAAAAAGAAAACTATTGTAAAGTAAACTAGCAATACCTAGACAAAAGAATAATAAGAAATAACACGAGGATTTAGCGTGGTTCGGCCCAAACTTGACCTACGTCCGCGAGGAGAGAACTTGAGAGCTTTATTAATAAATTTGATACAAAGAGATCTAACATTCCTCTTGATCTCGCAAAAGTATTCACCTTCCCCTTGAATCTAAACCTAGATTACAAGAGTATACCTTCTCTCTATGCACCTTCACCTTACTCCTCTCTTTCTTGGCTTCTTCCAATCTCCTTGAGATTTTTTTTTACAATGTTGGGTTATAACCTTTATTTATAAGATTTTATAATACAACTCTTATTTGGACTATAAGAAGATCTTGGTCATTGAATGCTTGAAAAATCTTAATCAGTCCTATTGGAAGTTGATCTTCTTGATCTAGAAGAATTCTAAATTCTTCAATTTTTAGAAACAAACCTTCATTGATTATAATCTGAATCCTATTCGTACTCCTCCAGAAAAGAAAACTCGTAAGCACCCGAAAAGGAAACTGCTCTACCTTGATTTGCTTCTTCTGCTTCAAGTCATCGTCTTCTCCAACTTAATTGAATTTTCTTGGACCATCATCTCTTTTAAAAACAAGGCAAAATCCTAGCAATCTCCAGCTCGACTTGCTTTTCAAGCCTTTAGTAAAGCACTTTGAGATTTTGGAGTACTAACTTAATTCGTTCTTAGGTTGTACACATATGGTGAAGCCTTTAACTCTTTCCCCTCTCCCCAGGGCCTTTGGTGGATTTACCGCCATGGTTTGGGCCATCCCGGGCCTTACCCGAATGCACTATTTCTCCTTCCTGCGACACTTTGACCCGGTTCACGTCCCGTTACAATCTTCCTTGAAGCTCAATCTCGCATGAGCTCCTTTTCAAGCTTATCCCTAAAACTCCACCTCAAACTGAGTTTCATTCCTTCAGCTTGTATAACCCTACACACTTCTCTCCTTCCAAGACCTTGTCTTCTTGGCTAACGGTGATGACGCCTTGTTGCACTTGGATCTGACATCTTTCTTCGTCGAGCACCCTTATGTATATTAGATTGTATCGTGCTTTCAGGACATACCGAACCGCCTCCAGAGCACGCACCATCCCATCTCTTTCTATAACCTTGATTGTCCCAGTGCCAATGACCTCACAAGCCGAGCTATCCATCATCTTGATTCTTTTACGACTAAGGAGTTGTTGAACAACTTCTGGAAACATACATGAATCGTACTACCCGAATCAAATAGCCAGCCTTTACCTTGAGAAGCGTTGTCTTCAATATAAGAAACCATTAATACTTCGGTGTCTACACCGTTTACTATGTCTATCTCTGCAGCTTGCCTCTTCTTCAGTCACTCTTACCGATGCTTGCAGTCATTCATTCTTCCAATGACCTTTCCTATGTCAAAATTAACATGACTTTGATGAGCCAGACTTTTCTTTCCTTATCCTCTTCCTTTCCTTCCCGCGACCACCAAACTCGATCCTTCCTGCTCCTCTTAATTTGATTTTTTTCCTGATCTCGTTAGATAAAAGAGTTGACGTGACCTCCTTCAATATGAGAGTTACCTTACCGTAGAACATAGTGGTGACATATGATCGTATAACTGTGGAAGCGAGCTGAGAAGGATCAACGCCTTGTCCTCCTCGTCGATCTTGTCATCAACAACTATCGATCTTGTCATCAATAGCTAAAAGCTTATTGATGACCTTATTGAAAAAGTTTAGATGCTCCAACACAGTTGTCCATTCCTTCATGCATAGCCCATATTGTTGTTTCTTGCGATACAGCTTATTGGAGAGGTTTTTCGTCATATACAATGTCTCTAACCTTGACTACAATCTCGCAGTCGTTTCTTCATCCATCACGTTGTACATAACCTCGTCTGCGGGACATAATTCGATCGTGCTTGTCGCCTTTAGATTCATCTCCTCTTAATTCTCATTTGACGTACCTGCAGGTTTTGTTGGCTTTCCCTATAAGGTCTTGTGAAGATCCTGTTGCACCAGCAACGCCTTCACCTTCTTTTGTCATAAACCGAAGTTTCTTCTGTCATTGAACTTCTCGACCTCAAACTTTATCGTAGAACTTCTTATCTTCGACATATCGTCATTCATCAACCTTTAGCTCCGATACCAATTGTTGTAACAAATCAGTGCTCTGATACCAATTATTGTAACAAATCTGCGCTATAATACCAATTGTTATAACAGATCGGCAGTATGATACCAATTGTTACTTTCGGGATCAGTGTTTGCAGAACTTGACAACATGATGATACTTGCAAAAAAACTATTGTAAAGCAAACTAGCAATATCTAAAAAAGAGAAATAAGAAATAACGAGAATTTAATATGGTTCGGCCCAAACTTGACCTACATCCATGAGGAGAGAACTTGAGAGAGATTTATTAATAAACTTAATACAAAGAGATCTAACTTTTCTCTTGATCTCACAAGAGTATTCACCTTCCCCTTGAATCTAGACCTAAATTATAAGAGAATATTTTCTCTCTATGCACCTTCATCTTGCTCTTTTCTTTCTTGGCCTCTTCTGATCTCCTTTACTTGAGATCTTTTTTACAACGCTGGGTTACAATCTTTATTTATAAGATTTTACAATACAACTCCTATTTGCACTTATGAGGTAATCTTGGCCATTAAATGCTTGAAGAATTGTGATCAATCGTATTTGGAGTTGATCTCCTTGATCTAGAAAAATTTTAAATCCTTCAAACTTTAAAAACAAACCTTCATTGAATAAAATCTGAATCCTATTCGTACTCCTCCAGAAAAAGAAACTCATAAGCGCCTGAAAAGAAAACTGCTCTACCTTGATTTGCTTCTTCTGCTTCAAGCCATCGTCTTCTCCAACTCAATTGGATTTTCTTGGACCATCATCTCTTATTAAAAATAAGGAAAAATCCAACAGCTTATGTCCCCGCGGAGAAGCAAGTCAAGTTTGTGGCGTACAAACTCAAAAGAGAAGCGGCCGCATGGTGGGACCAATTACACATCACAAGGAGACGTCAAGGTAAGACACCCTTGATGATGTGGAGGCGCATAAAACAATTACTTCGAGGTAGATTCCTTCCACTTGATTATCTTTACAATCAACTTAAACACTGTCAATAAGGTACAAAGACTGTCATGACATATTCGAAGGAATTCTATCGACTATCATCACGCTATGATTTATCTATGACGGAAGAGCAACAAGTAACAAAGTATATTAGTGGTCTAAAGTGCACTATTCAAAAACGCGTCATCCTTCACGATGTGTTCTTCGTTAATGAGCTCACAACAAAGCATTGAAGATCGAGAGACTACAAAGTAAGGCTCCACCTTTCAGTCATCCAACGCCAATTAAAGAGTCAGCAAGTGACGCAAGAGTCAACTGAGTTCCACGACAGCTGACCGATCGACCGACCGCCAGCCCGTTAGTCGACTAATGCCCCTGCATTAGCATCAACAACAACTATCACAGTTGCAAAGAGCAAGGAGAATCCCTACGCTAAGTCTGGGTTGGCGAGTGTTATCTGTGTGGAGAGCTTGGCCACAAGTCCAATGAATGCCCTAAAAGAAAGCAAGTCAATATGACAGATTACAAAGATGACAAGAAGAAAAATTCGAGATTAAAGAACCAAATGATTCCGACTTTGCCGATGAGCATGGGGAGTATGCAAAACATTATGCAGCGACATCAAATCTTTTATTCAAGGTGCTCGGTCAAAAGCAAAGTATACAACCTCATCATTAACAACGAAAGTTGCAAGAATATCATTTCTCGAGTACTTGTGGACTATTTGAAGCTAGAGACGGAACCACACCCTCATCCTTACACTATTGGTTGGATCAAGAAAGACCCTTCTACCAAGGTAACAGATCTATGTCATGTTCCCATTTCAATTGGTAAGTTTTATCAAGAATTCTTTCTGTGTAATATTATTGATATGGACTCATGTCATATTCTTTTGGGGAAACCATGGTAACACGATGTTGATGCAATCCACAGAGGTAAAAAAACTTCTATATGTTCAATTGGAAGGGCAACAAAGTTGCATGAGACCAATTTTACCTACTCCAAGGTCCACAAAAGAAAAGAAATCTAAATTCATATTCATATGCAATCGAAACAAGTTTTTAGTGAAATCAAAGGAAACAAAACAGAGATTTACTTTAGTGGTCAAAGAAGAAGTTACTCCACCCACTGAAATTCCTGAGAAGATGAGATTATTGTTGGAAGAGTTTAAAGGAGTTATGCACGACGAGCTTCCAAAAAATTACTACCCATGAGAAATATCCAACATCATATTCCGGGAGCAAGTCTACCTAATCTCACATTACCTGATGAATCCCAAAGAGAGTGAACTCTAAAAAGAAGGTTCAATTGAAGTTGAAAAAAATTAATGCAAAGTATAAAGCGAGAACTGACAAAAAAAGGCGGGATAAACTCTTTGAGGAAAGAGATGATGATGGTATACTTGAGGAGAGAGAATCCCAGCTGTGCATATAAGTTGAAACCAATGAAATTGGATGGTTCAAGATCATAAAGAAGATTAATGGTAACGCTTATGTTGTATTGTTGTAGATCTTTCAAGCGATATGATGATATCCAAGACATTCAATGTGGCGGATCTATGTGAATATCACCCTACTGAGCAGCTACATTCAGATTATAACCCGAGGATGAGTTAATTTTGAAAAGGGAGGGGACTGACGTAGGAGATCAAAGAAGATAAAGACAACAGACCAATTCTGAGCTCAAGCTGTCGACAGACTGAGCCTAAGCTGTCGGCAGCCAAACTCAGTTGTCGACAGATTTCCTCCAAGCGGCATTCCCGAGAGTTGGAGTTTTACAGTCTGTCGTGTTAGCTGTTGACAGGCCTATAAGTATCTGCGTATCTGACTCTGAACATGATTTAGTTTTCAATTCTGAATTGAACTATGATTTGTTTTATTTTTCTTTTGTTTGATTACGTTTCCTAATTAGATTAGTATTCTTCTTTTATTGCCTATATAAGGTCCTTGTATCTTAGGTTTTTGTATTCAAGTTTTAATCATCAATAAAAATTGAGTCTCTCTTTTAATTGCTCGTGGATTCGAGTTGTTTATCCTTTGCTCGTGAATTCGAGTGTTCTATTGTACCTGAAGGTATCTTTTAGGGTTCACTGGAGCTAGAACGAGATATAGCTGGCATTGTTCGCTTTCTTATCTGCGTCAGAAGGTTATGCTTTTGTCAATGAAAACATAAAATCAAAGTTTATTCAGCATATGAAAGATGGAAATGAACATCTTACCATATGCCATATGCCTTGCATATGCGATAAGTTCTCTGGACTGGTGAACCCAGGCATCAAGTGGTTTTCACTAGTTCTATATTTGAAAGTTTTTCACTTTCAGAACTGCTCCTTGACGCATGGATAAAAAGTGGTGAAATAAATGAAGTGTGTTGAATAGCTTGCTGAAGAGATGGAACAGTAAAAATGTAAGAGCTTTTCAGAAAGAAGTTCACTGAAAGGGGATTTAGTTCGGAGCATGATACAATGTAAACTTGGGGAAGATATCACTCTCAATTCTTTGCCAACTCTACTCAATTTATTCTCTGAACACTTCCCTTTCCCTCATATGTATACATATCTAGCCAACTTAGCTAAATTCATCAGAACCACAAACTTCCATCGAACTAAATTATGGATGTTTATTATTTCTTCACTTAATAACCTGTATGTATTGCATGCTATAAAACAACTGATATAGAGACCAAGACTTTATAAACCGACATTGGTTTTACATGCAATGCCCCATATTCTAGAAATTATGAACTACTTCCCAACAGTTTCTAGAGAAGCCCAAGTGAGCCAACCATGTAAGACAAGTTCTTCGAGAAGCCCAGTTGAGATTCTCATTAACGATCAGAAATACTGCAATGATAATGGAAGAGTTTAAAGCAGATCATGAAAAAGTTGTGTTTACTAAGATATTTTTTTGCCATGCAAGTTAAACAAACTCAAGGAGAAATGTTCCTTAAACAGGAAAAAAATATTGAGAAGATCTTGCAAAAAGATTCAATATTTCAAATTGCAAGCCCGTAACCACATCAAAAGTGAGAAGCTCTCATTGAATGACAGCTTATGTGTAGATTCCTCAAATGTATTGACATTAACAAATCAAATTTCTAGTCAACAGGAATGAACAAGGTAAAGTTCAAGGGCAATCAATCATATGCCTCAGAATGGAAGATCATACTATAAAAACATGGCAAATATTGATAGTTGAAGCGAGAACATACCCAAAACTAGGATGCATGGAAGGTGAAGCAACTTCTCAGAAAACTCATTTGGCCAGATCCAACAAAGAAAGATGCTTTTCTTCTAGTTCTTTCAGTCTGGCGGGCTTCACTAGCTAGGGTAGCTCTCACTGCACGTCGCTTATCTTCCGCTTTCTTCTGAGCTGACCTAAGCTTGTTCAAAATCTTATCCATTGATGAAGATCTTTCCTTTTCTAATCTCATCTGATGTGAACAGCCAAAATTATTAAAGCTTGCATAACTGGGTGATTGCAGTTTATATCATTTATGAGCATTAAGGGTCATTCATAATAAGATACCATATGGTAGAATCGTAGATGCAGCAAAGAAGTACATGAAAATTATTCTTACAGACTATTTACCCAATATTATACCAAGTAACAGATCTGGCAAGCAGCAGCATGATAGAAGAGTGAGGAACGATGCAAGTTTGGAGAAGCACCTCTAGTTTCTGGATTGCCGCCTCAGCTTTAACTTCCTGCAAGTTTCTCCACGCTCTGATCCTTGCTTCCTCTCTAGTATACCTGTATAGAAACATGTAAAGTGTCAGAAGGTTATTAAAATTTGTACTAGGTAACATATATCTAAGAGATTTCTGGTAAAACTACTAGTCCAACACAGGAAATGTGAAACTGAAATAAACAGTAGAATACTATTGCATGGATGTCAAGAAAGTGGAACCACGAGAAAATTGACATACAAGACACACACACACACACACACATATGCATTACATATGTATGTATGCATGTATAAATAACTGCATGCCTGCATGTAAATAAATACATTCAACCCTCCATACATACATACATAACACCTTCTTGAATAATCATTCCTTATATAAATAAATTGTTAAAAGGAAAATGTTCAAAAAAATTGTGAAGCAAGAGAATGCTAAAGAAACAAGTTATTATTAGCCGCAACCAAAAAAATAAATTATGTGATCACAATAATATTTTGGTGACATCACATGAATACAGTTACACAAAGGCATATTTCTTAGAATCCTTAAATCAAAATGTCTTCTGGCGCATTGAAACTGATAGAAGAGATTTTGGAGAAACTTAAGAGAGCATCTCAATTGTATGATACATACATAAAAGTTTAATCATACTACTATTCCTATACTCCTTATACAACTTGCATTCCTAACACTCCCCCTCAAGTTGCAGCATACACATCATATATGTTCAGCTTGTCACAAATGCTCTGAACCCAAGGACCTCTAAGAGATTTTGCCAACATATCTGCTACCTTGTTAATGAAAAAACATGTTAAAGTTCAATGAACTAGTCATCTGACCATCTTAATGTGCTTGGTGTGCTCATAAAAAACCGATTTTTTTGCTATCTGAATAGCTATTGTATTATTACAATATAATCTTATTACAGTATAATGTCATACAAGTTGAAGACTAAAGATGTATCTCACTCAAGAGATCTCGTATCCAAATCAATTCACATGTGGTATCGGTTAAAGCTTGATATTAAGACTCAACACTAGATCTCGAACCACAACTTGCTTCATCCTTTTCTACAATACAAGATTTCCTCCAACAAACACATAATAACCAGTAGTTGACCACCTATCAACTGGTAATCCTGCCCAATCTGCATTCGAAAAAAACCTATTCATCCATGACCATAATCTGAATATAGGAGTCTTCTGCTACGGGCACGCTTCAAATATCGAAATATTCAAATCATAGCATCCCAGTGGAGCATCAAGTTTAGTACTTGAGTCACCATACTAACAAGATATGAACATCAAGTTGTTCATGGAGCAGATAAGCATTGACTTGCCATACATCAAGTTGAGTCATTGTAAGATAGTTTAGCTTACCGACAAGTCTCATGTATCATCCTGGATTATATAAAAGCTCCCTTTAATCTGGTAATAGCTTGGAGTTAGCGTCCACTGGTGATTCTACTGGTTTGCACCATAACATACCATCTTTTGAAAGCATGTTTAGCACATACTTCATTGAGAAAGAAATATCACTTTCTTTAATCCTGCTACCTCAATGCCAAAAAAATATCGCAATTGTCCAAACTTTTGTTTGAAACTTCTTTCGGAGATACAATTTCAAATACTAATTCTTTGAGTATCATCACCAATAATCACTATATTATCTATATAAATAAGAAACAAAATTTGTTTCTCCTAGTGAAGATAAAAGAAAACAGAATGATCCTTCTGAGAAGGACGAAGTACAAACTCCTGAACAACTAAGGTAAAACTCTCAAACCAGACTCTACGAGATTGTTTCAGCCCATATTAAGACTTTCTTAGCTGACAAACTTGTCCAGATTCCCTTTCAGCAATAAAATCAAGTGGTTGCTCCATATAAACCTCTTCATCAAGAATACCATAAAGGAAAGCATTCTTGATATCAAGTTGACGTAACGACCACTGATGGGTAGCAACAAACGAAATAAAGAGACGAACAAAGGTTAATTTAGCTAAAGAGAGGTCTATTGGTAGTTAATACCATATATCTGAAAATACCCTTTAGCCACCAAACATGCTTTCAAGAGGGCAAGGGAACCATCTGGATTGAGTTTCATTGTATAAACCCAACGACAACCAACTTCCTTCTTTCTAGGTGGAAGAGGTACCAAATCCCACGCGTCATGTACCAAATCTCATGCGCCATTCTACTCTAGAGCAGCAATTTCCTCTTGTATATTAGACCTCCGACCGAGTCTAATAGAACCTCTGTCACAGACTTAGGAATAGAGTGAGAATCAAGGGATGAGACAAAATAATGAAAATATGATGAAAGTGAGCATAAGAGCATAAGACAAAAAATTATACAAAGAATGTGCAGTACAACTCAGTTTGCCTTTTCGAAAGTGTTGTGGGGATTTTCCGCCACGGATGATTATATGCTCCTGATTGATCCTGAAAAACACAGAAGAGAAAAAAACACCTTTCAGGTCAGGAGAACCGGTTGTTACCGACCGAAGACCCTTGAGGGTGAGAATAAGTATCCTTATTTGAGAAAAAACAGAGAATACTTTTGTGCGGTGTTTTTTTAGTAATCAGAAGCGAACCCCCTTCTCAATGGAGAGAGATGTATAAATACCTGACTAGCTGTTAATGTACGTCACGTCGGGTATTTTGAATCTCTGCAACTGCATGATCGGCACGTGATTTCCTTATAAACGCCCAGATCGTGCCGCTTGATTGTAGGGATTGCCATGAAGAGCTATCTGTCACTGTTTATAACTCACATTGAAGTAGGAGCATTACAACATTTAGAATGTGAGGATGATCTGGCAGCGTAACTGAATCTGTGAATCGCGGGGATCATGCCATCTAGCTGTCAGAGAGCCTCCATGTAGGTCTTAGCCGTCAGAATGAGGACCCGATATAGGCTGTCATAGTGACCGTCAGGAGCGCTTCCGTCTTCCAGGAGAGCCTCCGTGTAGGTCTTAACTGTCAGGGTGAGGACCCGATATAAGTTGTATGAGTGACAATCAGGAACACTTCTGTCTTTCAGGGGAGCCTCCGTGTGGGTCTTAGCCATCAGAGTAAGAACCCGATATAGGCTGTCAGAGTGAATGTCAGGAGCGTTTTCGTTTTTCAGGAGAGCCTCCGTGTGGGTCTTAGCCGTCAAGGTGAGGAGCCGATATACGATGTATGAGTAACGATCAAGAGCGCTTCCGTCTTTCAGGAGAGCTTCCGTGTAGGTCTTAGTCGTCCAGATGAGAACCCGATATAGGTTGTTGGCTATCGAAGTGACCGTTAGGAGCGTTTGTCTTTCAAGAGAGCCTCCATATAGGTCTTAGCTGTTAGGGTGATGACCCGACATGGGCTGTCGGAGCTATTAAAAGGACTTTTGTCTTTCAGAAGAGCCTCCATGTAGGCCTAATAATCAAGGTGAGGACCCGATATAGGTTGTTGGAGTAACTGTCATGAGACGTCTTTGATGGCACTTAAGACACGGTCGACGAAGGTCTTAAATGGTCTGAGATCGACCTCTTCTCCGCTGGTCTTCGCGGGGTTATGTGGGGGTTGTTTGTTGATTGCTCCGGAGCTCGATTCTGATTCTTCATTGGGAAGACATATTTTGGCTTTGGCTTTGGCTTCTCCCCTCATTCCCTCTTTAAAAGAATGATCGACTGCGCTCCTGATCGCATCCTTGATCTGTATGTACTTCTGAGCCCGAGAGAGGATGTCCCTTATCCTAGTGATTTCATGCTTCACCAAGTGTTTGCAGGAGTGAGAGATTTGCAACCCACTTGTGAACACGCAACGGCAGCCACATCATCGTTGCAGTTACACCAAGGTCATTTGGCTTTAGAAATAACAGATGTAATGTTTGAGGCTCTTTTCGAGCTTCATCTTAATCATAAAGAGATGATTGTTGTTCTTCTTGAGCTCCCGCTGAAAAGTGTTTTGGTGATAGAAGACCTACTTCACGTCTTCAAAACTCCGAAGTGAGTGCCTCGGGAGATAATAGAACCAGTCGTAGACGATGCCTTTGAGACTGGATGAGAACACGCGACTCAAGATGAAGTCATCATGAAAGTGGACCGCCATCTCGTCTTGGTATAGGCGAAGGTGATGGATGGGATCGGTCACCCTAGAGTAGCACTCAAAGCTTGACATTATGAACTTTTTGGGGAAGCAATGAGAGGTGACTTCCTCAGAAAGTGGTGAGTCAGAGGTTCTCAAGCTGCAAGATTCCACCTCCTTTTGGAGTTGTTGACTTTCTTTCTCGATTCGCTTCCAAACAATCTCCTAAATGTCCTCGATGTAAGGGATCTTTGAAGCCTTGTGGGGGCAGAATTCTCAGAGTGTTCATCATCACTCAGGAGGTCAGATCTAGCGCGCCTCCGATTACTCTCGATGTGAGTTGTTCCCGCGGTAAGAGGTGGTGACGGGAGAGCCCGAGACCCCTCTGCCCCCTGATTCCTAGTGGACTGCGACTTTCGAAGAATCTCGATCTGAGTGACGAGTTAATTCTGGACGCGAGCCGCCGCGTCTCTTTCTAAAGCAACCTCTCGCGTTCACGAATTGCCTCCTCCCGTTACTCATCCAACTATTTTTGGAGGCTGGCGAGCATTTGGAGGACCTGACCTTCGGCGGGGAGCCGAGTTTCGTGTTCATTGGTCCCTGCCTCCGGCGCAGTAACCAGGGAAGAATGCTCTTCCCCGACATCTTAATGTGAACATCGAGATAGGACGGATGAGCATCGGTAGGCACCATGCCCCCAGCAGCTGTCGACTTGCCTTTTGAAGTGGCAGGGTGGCGGCCTGGGATGCGCCCTTCCTTGGCAGGGCCATTTATGTTTAGCGAGACTTTTTGAGGAAGGGTTTGAGAAAGAGGGAAGAGATCTCGAGTATAGATTCAAAAGCTCTCAATGAAAGCACCAATGTGGTGGGGATTTTCTGACACAAACGATTGAACGCTCATGATTGTTCCTGAAAAACACAAAATAAGAAAGAACACCTTTCAGGTCGCGAGCACCGTTGTGGTATCGGCCTAGGACCCTTGGGCGTGAAAATAAGTATCCTTATTTGAGAAAAACAGAGAATACTTGTGTGTGGTGTTTTTGGTGGTTATAAGAAGCAAACCCCCTTCGCGATGGAGGAACTGTATAAATACATGACTAGCTGTTAATGTACGCCGGGTATTTCGGATCTCAGCAACTGCATGATCGACACATGATTTTCTTGTAACTGCCCAAATTGCACCGCTTAATTGTAGGGATTGTCACGTAGAGATATCCGTCACTGTCTATAACAGCCCGCATTAATATAAGGGCGTTATAATGTTTAGAATGTGCGGATGATGTGACAGGTAACTGAATTCGTGAATTGCGGAGATCATACCATCTAGTTGTAAGCAGCGTATGAGCAACAAGCTTCGGAGGGTCTTCGTGTTGGAGTCTTGGGTAGCTCCAGAAAGTATTCTTGTACAAATTATTGGAGTCCACGGAGAGTTGCACAACTCTGGTTAAGTAGTGGATCCAGGTAAGTAATGTCTAACAGGATGTGGGCTCGGGGCGAGACCCGAGGCTTTCTTTTTGGGCCTAGGTTAGGCTTGTATGTGAGCTGGACCGCTGGCAGAGAAGCGATGTCTGCAGCAGTGGCACACGTGTCGTGATCTTGATGAGAGTCAAAATCCGACCACTACAAAAGGGTAATAGATTGATCAAGATCAGAATGAATATCATCAATAGGAATTTGTTAAGCAGAAAAAACAATAAGATTTTGTGTATCAAGAACTGAACTAGAACATGAGATATTGGCGCGGTCATGGGATCTGAAACAAGTTGTGGAGTGCGTAGTTCATACACCTAGAGAAGTTTATCCTTGGCAGATGGCCTTTGGTCTAATTGTTTATTCTCTAAAGATGATGCATTAGTCGATAATGAGAGGTTCAAAAGAAAAAACATCGACCATAACACAAAAGACGCAACTCAAAATAAGATTTAGACTCAAAAAAGTAACATAAGTGGAAGACATAAACTGATTCAGACTAGGACAATAATATTTGTACCCCTTCTGAGTCCTAAAGCACTTTAAGAAAACACATTTCAAAGCTTTGAGGTCTAACTTAATCCTATCAGGCCGGTTACATGAACAAAACAAATACATCAAAAAATGTTCAGGGGCTAAGTAAAAAGTTCCTTGTGTGGATGAAGTAAAGAGTATAAGATTTGACTGGCAAGCACAAAAGATGGCACACAATTGATAAGATAGCGAGCGGTAAGCACTACATCACTCCAAAAAACATTTAGAAATCTTTTTGTGAATTAAAAGTATAGGTGCAACTTCTAATAAATGTCTATTTTTACGTTCTGCAACTCCATTCTATTGACTGTAAAGACATGATTGATGAACAATACCAAGTTATATATAAAATCCACAAACGATGAACTAAAGAATGCTTTTACATTATCTAAGCATAAAACACAAATAGACGCGCCAAACTAATTTTTGATTTCAGCACAAAATTTGAAACACACAAAATACCTCTGAATGATTTTTCATTAAATATTAAACATGTTACACGAGAAAAATCATCCACAAAAGTGATAGAATACCTAAAACCAAGTTTAACCTAACAAGACATGATCCCCAAACATCAGAATGCACCAAAACAAAAAGCGCATCGACTTTTTTATCGACTCGCAAAGGATAAGACATACGATAATGTTTACCAACTAACATGAATCACAATCTAATGAAGACACCTGATTTAAAGCAGAAACTAATATTTTTAAATTATGTAAAGATGAATGACCTAACCGACAATGAATATCCAAGTAGAGAATGGAACTGGAACAAGCTACCGCTTCAAAACCTCTCAAGATGATAAACACCTCTAGATTCATGACTTGTGCCAATCATCCTCTGCGTTCCAAGTTCCTAAGATACACAATGATTAGGAAAGAAAGTAACTAAACAGTTTAATGATTTAGTGAGTTGGCTAACAAACAACAAATTAAACGTGAATTTTAGTATATAAAAAACTGAAAAAGTGACAAAGATGGTGTAGCATTGGCAGCGCACACCTTTAGTGTAAGATGTAGAGCCATCTACTAATCTTACAAGAAGCAGCGAGGATACTGAATTTAAAGTGGATAAGATACATTTTCCCGAACATTTTGGTCAAAGGCTCCAAAATTAATAACCCAGGTATTAGAAGCAGTAGACATAAAACATGCAATGGAATTACCTATCTGAGCTAGAGTGGTAGTAGAAGAAGATGACATCATCTGAGCAGTCTGAAACTGTTGGAACATCTAATACCTCACAAGTTCATCGGATATAGTCACACTTTTAGATAAAATGAATCATCTTGAACTGATGCCACATGCGCTGCTCGGCTAGGTTGAGTAGGTTTGCCTGTCATCTCCAACAAGTAAACTTCAAGTGACCTTTCTCTTTACAATAGATGCAGTTCACGTCGGATTCACCAACTTATTTGGGAGTACCTCTAGTATCAAACCTACCACCAACAACGAGTTCACAGATGAACTCCAATCATCTTTGGTCGTGCTGACATAAAATCAGACAACAAACCCCAAAGAACATACGAACACTGAGTTGCTCCCGCTGAAGTTGCATCTTCCTCAAGTCTTTTGACATCGAAACAATACTATAAATTCCTCACATGTCATCTTGAAATTTGCATAATATTGTGAAAGGGGCTTATCCCCTTTTTAGCTCAAAGTAGCTTCTTTACCACATCATACACCTTGTTAAAATTGTTCGATCCTGAATATTACTCCTCTAGGCACTCCCACATCTTCATAGTCGATGTGTGAATTACCACATTTTTTACTTTCTGTTCCAAACTATTTAGGATCTGAGAGAAAAGTTATGCGTCCTCTCTCCTATTCGTCAATCATCAGTTCTGGAGGCTCGATCAAGTGTCATCTCTTTCCTCGTTCTCTTACATGGACTTCCACAATTTTTCTCCACTGCAGATAATTCTCTTCAACAACAAATAATTTTTGATAACTCCAAAACTACTGGCTCAAATCAGACTTCAAATCCTCCTCCATGGCTAACTAAATCTACTGACACACCCAAATACAAATAAACACCCTAAGCACCAAATGATCATCCCTTGAGATTGAATCACCAAACAAACTACCCCAAATGATCCTCCTCCGAGATCTAATTACATGTACCCACCTTTCACATCCAACTCCAAAAGGAGACCCATCTAAAGTAGACGAAGTTTTTTTTTTATATATAGTTTCTAATTGATTGTTGTCGATCTTTTTTCTTTTCTTTTTTTTTGTTTCAAACTCTGTTAGACTTAATACAAAGAAAAGATCAGAAGTTGAGGAAGTCGAAGGCTAGGGGATGGCGAGTTGACAGGTTGGGTCGAAGGCGAGGGTGAAGAGCGGGTTGAAGGCAAAAGCACAAAACATAGGGAGGTCGAGGTGAGTCAAGATAGCAAACCCGAGTGTGGCGAGGAGGCGAGTCGGGTGGAGAGTGGTCGAAGTCAGATTTGATAGCAGGTTGAATTCAGAATTGGGTGGGGTCGAAGGCTAGGTGATTTTGGCGGCAGGTCAAAGTCAGATTCGGGAGCAGGTCGAGGTCGGAATTGGGTTGGGTCGAAGG
>JAVJIF010025838.1:0-43744 GCA_038442645.1 Agave tequilana | reverse complement strand
CGGTCGACCGGCCGGTCGACCGCTGGCTTCCAACGGTCATTTTTTTGACCGTTGGCGGTCGACCGCCAGCCGCCTAGGCTGAAAAGTCAGCCTAACGGCTAGTTTTTTGTTGGAGGCTATATAAGCCCCATTTCTTTGGGATTTTGGCTAAGATTTTTAGAGCTAAAAATTCCTACTCTCTAGTGTTTATTCCAACAAGTTTTCAAAAAGTTTTTGGTGCTTAAAGAGTTCATCTTTATTTGTTTCAAAAGGGTTTGGAAAATTCAAGAAAAAGAAAAGCTTTGGGATTGGGTTTTTGATCTTCATTGTATTCTTATCCTAGTTATTTTCCCATAGTTTTCCTTGAGTTTTTGATTTCCAAACACTTGTTTTCCACTTGAGCTATATCACTCTATCCTATTCTATAGGATCATTTATTTGTGGGAAAAGAGATTGAGTTTGTGGTCTTTGAGATCATCTTGTTGTAACCACTCTTTCTTTGTGGATATCCCTCTTTAGTAGAGGTTGATTTGGGTTGTTGGTTGCTCCCTCTTTGGTAGAGGTTGAGGTTGTGGTTTACTCCCTCTTGGTGAGGTGGAGTTGGTTGGTATTTGTATCCCTCTTCGGTAGAGGTGGATTGTGCTTGTATCCCTCTCGGTGAGGTGGATTTGGTTGTATTGGTGGAGTTCGGTACTCCGGTCTTCGGTAGACTATTTGTATTGCCTCAGTGGAGGTTGTATTGGTTGAGAGAGGAGTTCGGTACTCCTAGTGGATTGGAAATCCTTCTCGGTGAAGGTGGGGACGTAGAGCTCGGTGCTCGAACCTTGAAACACATCTTGTTATTTGCGTTTGATCAATTGGATCTCAACCCTCTCCCTCTTTACTTTTGTGCATAGCATCATTCATATTGTCATATCTTATATGCTTGTGTTGTGCCTTGCATTGATTCATATTGCTTAATCCTATATGCTTGGTTGTGTTTGCTTGTGTGTCTCACTTGTGCTTAACCACGAGAGCTTCATATAGCGCCTCAACTCTTATTCAGAGGAATCAAGAGGAGTTAGTTCAGAGCCCTTCACGGGAATTCGGCTACACTCGTTGGTTGCACTAAGTGTTGTTGCAAATTAGTTTTAATTTCCGCATTTAGTTCATTAGATTAGCGGTACACCTATTCACCCCCCTCTAGGTGTACTTACAATTGGTATCAGAGCCTACGCTCCTGATATTTGGTTTAACCACCTAGGAGTGTGATCTTGGTTAGCTAATCTATCATTTGCATTTGAACATATATCTTGTTTGCACACACTCATGGATTGGTTGTCACCTCCCATGTTTGATGTTTCCAACATTGACACATGGAAATTTAGGATGTTCATGTATTTGAAAACCCTAGGCTTACATGTTTTCCTTGCCGCTACTAAGAAATATTATCTTGGTAACCGCAATCATCTAGGGGCCAATACACAAGCCCTTGAGGCTATTAGAAGCACGCTAAATAAAGAATATCTTATGCTTGTTTCTAACTATGATTCCGCCTTTGCAGTGTGGAACAAGTTGACCACTTCCGAGCTTCAAACGCCCAATATAATGGAGGATGAATCTAGTGGAGAATCCGACGATGCATGCTACATGGTCCAAGGGAATGACTCCCTTGACGTACATTCGGATACTCAACTAGATAGTGCTAGCTCTTCATTTGATGATCATGATAGTATGGATGCCAATGCTTTAAATGAAGAGTTATCTATAGTTTGTGAGAACCTCCTTGAAAAATATAAAGTTTTGAAAAAGAAAACTTGTAAGTTAAATAAAGAAAAAGAGGATTTATTTTAAAAACTTGAATGGTTTTGCAAGAGAAGGTTGAGATTTCTAATGAAAGGGATTCATTGAAATCTAGACTTGAACTTGCCCTAAAAGAAAATGAAGTTTTAAAATCTAAAAATGATTGTGAAATAATTTTGAAGAAAAATGAAAAATTGTCTTCAAAAGTTGACTTTGTTTTAAAAGAAAATGATTCTTTAAAATGAAAATTGCTTCAATTTCCAAGGATTTAGAAGGTTGTTTAAAGAAAAATGAATCTTTGCAAATTGATATTGATACTCATGTTTGCCATGCTCGGATAGCTTCACCTAGTTCATCTATTGCATGCCACACTTCTTCTATAATTGAAAATGATATAAATTTATTAAAGAAGAATATGGATTGTTTGGGCTCCACTTTGAGCCTTTGTGCCATTAACCATACACGCTTGGAATCTTTGTTTCGAAAGAAACAAGTTCCTATTATGCATGCACACAAACCACGGCATACACATACTCCTCACGGTCACAAACATCACACTATGTATGCTCATGTGTACACTTGTACACATTGTGGACGTAAGGGCCACCTTGCTAAATTTTGCTATGATCGTATACATGATTCTAATTTAGCAACTAAATTTGTTTGGGTTAGAAAAGGTACTAACCCCCATGGACCCAAAAGAGTGTGGGTACCAAAGACCACCCCTATTGTATTTGATGTAGGTGTGGGCTCTCGCATGACGTGAGAGTTATGGTGCCTTGAGGTGGATGCGTTCCGAGCTTAAAGATAACTTTTTAGATGCATCACTTTCAAGAAAGTTTGGTGGGAGGACCACCTTGGTTTGGAGAACTAGAGAGGTGCCTTCATCGGTTTTGGTATCGATCTCTAACTCCCGTTTATTTACATGCTTTCATATCATTGTTTATAGCATGTTTTGATGTTTATAGATTATTATGATAATGCCATGATTATTAGACCTTTGACATGCATATATAGCATTTGAGATCACCCATGTTTATATGGACCCATATGTTGTGTTCTCACCATTGTTTAGCTATTATGTATATCATAGTTCTAATAGCATGTGGATTTACATAATGATCTTATTCATGCTTATCTTGTTGATTTATGTCTCATTTTATGCTTCAAATTTTGAATATATGTTTAAATGTTAGTTTTCATTAAGACTAGGATATATGCTTGTACATATAGTGGGCCACAAATAGTTCATTATATGTTTGTGCTTGAATGCTTATTTGTACCCATTAGATGTGCTAGTATAGTCTAGTTTGATGATTCATGCATTTAACTTGTATTCCCATGTTTTCCATGTTTATATGTTTAACTTCATGTATATGTCTATCTTGTCTAAACTATTAATTATACATATACATCCTTTGAGCCATGTGACTTCATGCTTATACATTTGTGGACTCGTTATGTTTTGGATATGTATGTATACTTTAGTTTGTACTTGACATACATATACCTTGAAGATTAAATCGTTTGATGATTTTCATGTTTTGAGGATTTTTGAGCTTGAATGTCTATTTTTATGAATATATATTTCACATAACACTTGTGCACTCACTTCATTTAAATGTTTCTCATGATTGTGTTTTTTATGAGTATGATATGAGCTTTATGGACTTTGAGTGTTCTAGTGACCATGTGATTTACATGTTTTTCATGAATATAATTTTGTTTTATTCCTTACTTGAAGGATTTCGTACTAGTTTACAAGTTTTTCTTTTTAACTAATTCGTATTCTTCGTTATAGTAGAGTTTTTCAAACATACTATATTTTCAAACCTATTTTTGAAAACCCTACCTTAACGGGCGGTTGGATGGGAGACCATGCACATGTATGCTTTTTAGTGAAAATCATTTTAAACTTGAGCATGAAATGGGTGGTAGGAAATATGAGATATACTCTTGATATTATTGTTGTTTCAATTGGTATCATTGGATTCTTTCAATTGGTATCAATATTGACATTTCTTGTATACTCATATATATTTTTATGTATGTATGCTTTCACTTCAAATTATATCAATTTCTATTGGTATCTAATTTTTCATACATATATATGTTTATGCTAAAGCTTGAATTTAATGACCATCATGTTTCAATTGATTAGTTTTCAATTGTTATTTTAAACACAAGCTTATGCATCTTTTTAGTTAGTATTTCATAAAGGGGGAGAAAATTTGTATTTTTATCTTTCAATTGGTATTTTGTTTACTGTTGATTTCTACTCCCACACTTTATGTTGACAATTGATTTTATTTTGATATCATATGCTCTAAATGACAAATACTTACAATGGTATCTTTTTGTATCAAGATGCTTATTTGAATACTTTAAATTGGTATCAAGATTTTATTTGTTTTCTCAAAATTGGTATCAATGCCTTATTTACTTTCAAGTGGTATATGTTTACTTTCATTTGGTATCTAAATATACTACTTTGACACATTTTTAATTGGTATCAAATTTATTTTATTGAGAAAATTCGAAATGTTTTAATAAGAAATATGAAAATGTTTTGATTTATATTGCCTATATGCAAGGGGAGCTTAACATCTCTTCTACATATAGATTCATGTTGTGTGTATCCTATATTGAGAAGCTTGACAACTCTTCTTTATGTGGTACACGTGTGTAGGGGAGCTTCATATCTCCTCTTATACATTGCATATTATGTGTTATGTGAATTAGGGCTTGTCATCCCTTCTTCATGTAATGCATATATGTAGGGAAGTTAACTTTGCGTCTTCCCCTGCATGAATATATATCGCATATATCTATTTATTGATTTGTTGTTTGACCCCTTAGTTAATTCTTTGTTTTCGAACAAAAAGGGGGAGAAGAATTTATTGATTTGTTTTTACTTTGACCCCTTGTTGATGATTGACAAAAAGGGGAAGAAGTATTTGGTATATATATGCATGTTTTTGGAAAAAGGAGTTATGTTTATGTATATATGTTTTGTGTTTTTGCAAATAGGAGAAAAAAATTTGATGTGTTTCATGTTTATCTCCATGCATTTGCATACATGTTCATGAGCCTTCATTGCATATTTATTATGTTTCTTCCTATGCATGAGTTAAGGGGGAGCTTCTTTGAAGCTTAACTTTAATCCATGCATATATAACTCCATGAGTTTTGTCATCATTAAAAGGGGGAGATTGTTGGCCCAGTGGCCTTCCACTCTAGTTTTGATGATGATTAACTCATGTAGTTATGTTTACTAATATATTGTGATGTTTAGTTTCAGATCATTTAATCAAGATATTAGTTGGTGATTGCTTCAACAAGATGGTTTGGAAGCTTTCACATGGTGATTCCAGAGCCCGAGCATCAAGATCATACATAGCACTCGTTGGAGTCAAGCTCGGTGGATCACGGTTTGGATCGAGTCGATTTGAAGATGGAGATCGTCAAGAAGACTTAGGTATCCTAGTTTAGTTTGTGTTTTAGATCCATGTGTAAAGATTAGATAGTGTGATATGCTCAAGTTCACAATACACACACGTTTCATGTTTTGGATTCGTTTTTTCGGTTTTTGGTTTAACCGATATTGGTTTTCATGAATAGATAGATTCAAAACAAGTTTACATTGTTTAAATGTATATTAGATATGTTCTATATACATACATGCTTCATTTCCTAGACAAACTTATTTTGACTTACCTATTCATGTGGTTTAGGTTTTGTATTTTCAACAAAACAATTTTTGGTATTAAAAGTCAAAAACATGAATATATATATGTTTCTTGTATATTGGATTTCTATCCATATGCAACTTGCTTCAAAGTGTTAAGTATCATGTTTTTGTATTTGGATGAGTTTTGGACAAAACAAATTTTCATTTGAAAAATCCAAGTTTGGAAAAATACGGGTTTTGGTTTTCGGTAATTTTTCCATAACACAAAAATGGTTCAATATGTTTGATATTTGTGTTGAAATTTTTAACACATGTTTGTATATCATATATAATATTAGAAACTATTTTTGTGGATTTTTAGAAGTTTTATGGGATTTATTAGAATTATTTAAAACCCAGTTTTCTGACCCAGATTGCCTTCTGCCAGGCTCTGGCGGTCGACCGGGACGGTCGACCGACGTGCACACATCTGTGCACGTTGGCCAGGCACTTGGGCGGTCGACCGTGCGGTCGACCGGCCAGAGAGCTTTGCTCTCTGGATTTTTTACGGTCGACCGGCCGGTCGACCGCTGGCTTCCAACGGTCATTTTTTTGACCGTTGGCGGTCGACCGCCAGCCGCCTAGGCTGAAAAGTCAGCCTAACGGCTAGTTTTTTGTTGGAGGCTATATAAGCCCCATTTCTTTGGATTTTGGCTAAGATTTTTAGAGCCAAAAATTCCTACTCTCTAGTGTTTATTCCAGCAAGTTTTCAAAAGTTTTTGGTGCTTAAAGAGTTCATTTTATTGTTTCAAAAAGGGTTTGAAAATTCAAGAAAAAGAAAAGCTTTGGGATTGGTTTTTGATCTTCATTGTATTCTTATCCTAGTTATTTTCCCAATAGTTTTCCTTGAGTTTTGATTTCCAAACACTTGTTTTCCACTTGAGCTATATCACTCTATCCTATTCTATAGGATCATTTATTTGTGGGAAAAGAGATTGAGTTTGTGGTCTTTGAGATCACCTTGTTGTAACCACTCTTTCTTTGTGGATATCCCTCTTTAGTAGAGGTTGATTTGGGTTGTTGGTTGCTCCCTCTTTGGTAGAGGTTGAGGTTGTGGTTTACTCCCTCTTGGTGAGGTGGAGTTGGTTGGTATTTGTATCCCTCTTCGGTAGAGGTGGATTGTGCTTGTATCCCTCTCGGTGAGGTGGATTTGGTTGTATTGGTGGAGTTCGGTACTCCGGTCTTCGGTAGACTATTTGTATTGCCTCGGTGGAGTTGTATTGGTTGAGAGAGGAGTTCGGTACTCCTACTGGATTGGAAATCCTTCTCGGTGAAGGCGGGGACGTAGAGCTCGGTGCTCGAACCTTGAAAACACATCTTGTTATTTGCGTTTGATCAATTGGATCTCAACCCTCTCTCTTTACTTTTGTGCATAGCATCATTCATATTGTCATATCTTATATGCTTGTGTTGTGCCTTGCATTGATTCATATTGCTTAATCCTATATGCTTGGTTGTGTTTGATTGTGTGCCTCACTTGTGCTTAACTATGAGAGCTTCATATAGCGCCTCAACTCTTATTCAGAGGAATCAAGAGGAGTTAGTCCAGTGCCCTTCACGGGGAATTCGGCTACACTCGTTGGTTGCACTAAGTGTTGTTGCAAATTAGTTTTAATTTCCGCATTTAGTTCATTAGATTGGCGGTACACCTATTCACCCCCCTCTAGGTGTACTTACAGTAATTTCTTAACTCTTTGATTGTTCTTTCATTTTAGCAATCAATTTTTGGCGCCGTTGCCGGGGAGGGAACAATGTATTTATTTTTAACAAGTTTGGTGTGTTGTTTCAGGGACTTGAAGATTCAGATCTAGCATTCAAGCTTTGCAAGAGAAGACTTGCAAATTCTGTGCCCCTACTCTCGAAAGTAGGAAACAGAATTTCAAGAAATTGCGTTGCAAAAGTTTAAAATTTCATTGGACTACTAAAACTCTTTTTTGCAGGACATATTTCTCGCAAAAAATTAAGTTTTTGTATGTTATATTCTTGCTATTTCTGCTATCCACCATCCCTGTTTTAATCTAACAGTAATTTGAGTGATTGTTAATTGCTTTAAAAACGTTTAGACTTGCATTCTAGGCATTTGTCTAATTACGTTTATTTTACAATTACTGTTGAAGATAGCTGGAGACAAGGTATGTATGCATAGCATATAGTTTAGAAAACATTCTTGGGGGATATTTGCTTTTGAATGCTTCTTTTCTATATCTTGCACACTTTGCACAAATCAATTCTAAGGGCAAAACCCAAGTCAAGATAAGGTGGGGAAGTCATTACCCTTCCTTAGCCCACAAACCATCTCCAAGCACGCACAACCTAAGCATAAGTAAAATCTGATAGACGTTGGCCTTAGGGACATCTCGAACTCACTAGGAGATTATCCTAAGGGGGAAGGTGTTGGAATTTGACTCCTGCCAAATCAGTGTCTAGGAAGGGGATTAAGGGCCGAAAGCCCGAAGGTTGGTGGTTACTTAATTAAGGAACGTCTTTGACGGATAATCTCCCACCAATCTTGCCCTGACCTGGCTAATTAGCTTGTGGTCAAAGTCTACATTATACCTCCTATAGACAATCAACCAGTTAGGAGTTGTCTAGGTCAAGGTTACCTTAGACTAGGCTTGGTTGTTTTCTCTTCTTGACTATCGGTAAACTTGTTTGTGATTGTGTTTGTGTATGCAAGTGTGGTCAAGAGACCCTAATTCATCTAGGTTAACTAGAAACACATCAACACCCAAGTTCGAAACAAGACAAGATTCGGTTATGAATCGACCGACATCTTTGCAGGATAGGTTCTATCCCATTAGAACATCACTTCCATCCTGCATCCTACTTTCATCGGTTGGTGAACACAATTTTGAGTTTAAGCCACAGTTCATCAATACACTCCTAAGTTCCATGGCTTAGAGTCTGAAGATGCTTATTTCTTCATAAGAGAATTTGAGGAAGTATGCTTAATGATGAAAATCCTACACCTTGCAGATGATGCTATTAGGTTGAGATTTGTCCCATTTGCTCTTAAGGACTTAGCCAAGAAATGGCTCTACAGCTTAGCGGCCGGCTCTATCACCTCTTGGGATGTTTCATCAAGGTCTTCTTGAAGAAATTCTATCCAATCCACAAGACCGCCCTCATTAGGAAGAACATCATGCAGTTCAAGAAAGAACCTAGTGAACCGTTTTGGAGGTACTTTGAACGCTTCAAAGACCTCCTTGTCCAATGTCCTCATCATGGAATAGAGAAATGGCGACAATGCCAAATTCTTTATGATGGTTTAGACTACTCGACCAAGACCCTCTTAAAAGCATGTGCCAAGGGGGATTCTTATAGAAGGATGAGCATGAAGGATGGGATTTATATGAGAATCTAGCTGAAAACACCATCAAATGGGAACCTTCTAGTGAAAGCTCTAGAAATTCAAACTCTATCTCTTCAAAAGGAGGTCTCCATTCGATTGAATCATCCATAGCTAATGAGGCTAAGTTAGCTAACCTAGCGAGAAGACTAGAAGCTCTAGAAACTAAGGAACCAAGTTCAGTCAATCAAGTCAGCCCAAACCAATTTCAACTTCGGGTTGTACTTACTGTCAGGCCATGAATCATGTGTTTGAGGAATGTCCTGTATTTCAAGCTCACCAACACTTTTCTGAACCGATGAATGCGGCCTTTTCAAGGCCGAACAATGATCCTTACGCTCCAACGTACAATCCTGGCTGGAGAAATTACCCAAATTTCTCATGGAGCCAACAAAATAATGACCACCCACGGTCAAACCATGTAAGCCACTTCCATCATTCCAATAATTCTTCCAATCATCAACCCAACTTTTCCAATCACCCTCACAATTCTCCCAACAATTTTTCAAATTATCAATAAAGTTTTCCCAACCAAGCTCCACCATCTTCCTTCCAGAATCCTCAACTCGAAAGGAGAATGACTGATTTTGAGAGAAACATGGAAAGGTACATGAAGAACCAAGATTCTCTCATGCAAACAATACAGAGGCTAGAGGGGTCAAATGAGCCAGTTAGCCAACCCACAACATGAGAGGCAAAAGGGTACCTTGCCCAGTCAACCAATTATGAATCCTAGGAATTCACAACAAGCTCATTTGGTTGAGAATCAATCACTGAATCAATGTAATGTTGTTCATACATTGAGGTCGGGAAAGAAAGTTGATAACCAAGTGTCAACACCGCCTAATCCTAGTCAGCACAATCACACTTCAACATCCACCTCATCTAATCCCACTCCTCCTAAACTTGATGAATCTGAAAAAGATAAGTCAACCAGTCATGTGCACCAGCCTATAGCACCATTTCCTAATAGGCTGAAAAACAACAAGCAAAATCCACACATGGATAAGATAATTGAGATCTTTAATCAAGTGAGATAATGTGCCACTTCTTGATGCCATCCAACAAGTCCAATCTTATGCTAAGTTTCTTAAGGACATGTGCACCAAGAAGAGAAAGACTAATGTACCTAAAAAGGTTCTTAGCCACTAACATTAGTGAGCTACTATCGGGTCCGATCCCTGTTAAGTACAAGGATCTAGGTAGTCCAATCATTGCCTGCACAATAGGACAAGCCGAGATTAGTCGTGCACTTCTTGACTTGGGGGCAAGTATCAACTTGCTTCCATTCTCAGTTTATCAACAACTTGGGTTGGGCGATCTTAGTCCAACTCAAGTCACTATCCAACTGGCTGACCGTTCAGTGAAAGTTCCAAAAGGAGAGATTAATGATGTCCTTATCTGGGTTGGGGAGTTTATTTACCCTGTTGATTTCATAGTTCTAGAGACACAACCTGTGTCTAACTCCAATCATAGGGCTCAAACTCCTGTTATCCTAGGGCGACCATTCCTTGCTACTGCCAATGCCATCATCAATTGTAGGAATGGGTCCATGAGGTTAACTTTTGGGGACATGACTAGAGAAGTCAATGTCTTCAACCTAGAAAAACAACCTCGTAAGATAAGAGATCAAACATTTGAGGTAAACTTTGTTGAAAATAATTGTGATGAAGAGAGTGAAGATATAGAAGATGAGTCGTTGTTTCTTAATGAATTATTTAAGAATGAATGCGATTATCTTGATGAGAAGGCATATGTCAGAGATTCTAATGTTAGAGTACCCTTTAAAAAAGGGAAATTTGATTTGAATATCTTCACTTTTGATGAGCCAACCAATAATGTATCGCATGAGAATATAATTCAAGAACCTCCGATTGACATACTCTTTGAAAACCTCTTCGAAGAAGAACTCATGTGTTTGGATGAACCAACTAAGGATCTTTTGATTAATTACACATCTCTAGGGGAAAGTGTTGACCTAAGCTTTGAGGAGATATATGAAACTGAGTTAGAATTCCTAGGCATTCATAGTGAGGAAGTTCCAATTGAGAAGTGTGGTGGTGATCAATTTTTGAATAATGAATGTAGAAATATGAGGAAGAAAAACCTAAAGAAGTTGAGACTGGGGAGGAAGAGAGCTAAAATGACAGAAAAATTGGCCTCCCCACTATGCCCTATAAAGAGGACCCATTGGAATGACGGGAGAGAGCTAGAGGGATAAGACCGAAAAAGATCTAGGTGTGAGAGAAACTTGATATTGTACATATTTCTGTATAATATATGCACCTCTTTTACATTTCATTTCATGCATGTATACATTTCTTTCATACATTGGGGACAATGCATGAGATAAGTGTGGGGGAGGGTTCTAACATGACTAATATAACTTCAAAAAAAAATGTAAAAAAAAATGTAAATTTTTTTTTTTTTGAAAGGTAAGAACAATATTTTGATATATTTTTGTAAGAAATTAAGTCAATTTTAAGGAATAGGAAAATCATAATTAGGATTTCTTACACTTGGTCAAAATAAGATGACTTGTTTGATTTTTAGGGTTAGGAAGAAAATTTGTGAAAGTAATTTAGTCTTGATCTTTACCTGGATGAAATATGCACACTTTATACACTTACACACTTAGGGTTTAAAAACAGAGACTCTTATGCCTTATCAAAAATATATATATATGAAAAAAACAAAATCTAATTATTGATTAGCTAGGTGCTTTGGCCTAAGCAAGCCTTGGTATTTATGCAAAAGATAATTAGATAAGTTTGAAAAAATATATATAGATATAAATCCTCTGATTAGGCTGGGTATTTGTGCCTCATGAAGCATAAGTATTTACACCTAAAATGGGTTCATTTTATAAATAAAACCTTAGTTTTGTGGCCTTGTCTGCTCGAGTGTTTAAGTCCTTAGGGGTGTTTTCTCACCTGGTGCCCTAAAACTGTCCGGTTTGGGTGTCAACGACTAAAGGCTCGTTACATGACTAGATTAGAAATCCTAATGAAATTGAGGAATAAATTCCACCAAAAATAAATATAAATAAGGCATGGGAGTTAATGTTAAAAAACCCTTAGTCAAACTTCACAATCACGATGGTGCATACGACTCAGGGTAAAGTAATAGACTAGATGAGAAAGACAATTTGACTCCTTACTTTGATTGATGACATGTTTTTGAATGGAGACTAAGTTTAGAAATGAAAATTTTGATATTCCTATAACTTATAGATTACTTAAATTCTCACAAATATACTTCAAATATTTTCTCCTTTCAAAATGCTTTTCGAAAATACTAACATTTTTTATGGATTTTGTGGGTGCAATCCACTGAAAACCCTCAGGAGACAAAACTCGTCCTCTAGGGGTAACCTAGAGGTTTAACAGCTTGTTGCACATGCTCAGTACATCGAGTGACCTGCGAAAGTGGTCTAATAATTGATTAGAATTAGTCTGATGTTTTGCTCGAGGGCGAGCAAAAGATAAGTGTGGGGGTGTGATCAGTCACATATATTGCATATACATTGTCACCTCATCATACTTTTTAGCTAATAAATCCTATTAATAAGTCTTCTTCTTCTTTGTTAAATGTAGGCCCAATTGCTAAAAGAAAGGAAGAAGAAACAAGCCCAAAAGCCCATCAAATTCTGATTTAATTCAGAATAAATTCGAAATCAAGGAATCAAGGCAAATCTTGGCATATTAGAGAGGTTGAAAACCAGTTGAAATGAATCTCTCTAAATCAAGCGGTTGAAGCCAACAAATCAAAGATTATTTCGTCAAATCTGAGAGTTGCAATAGTGAATCCAGCAAGACAAAAGAGAGGCCAAATCCACGCCAACCATCTCTCCACCTGGATATGGCCAAATGGCCACATCCAGGCCGCGGATCGCCGTGGATCCACGGCTTGTTGGTGGAGATAAGGGAGCGTTTGCTTCCCTTATCTCCTCACTCCCTTCCCTCGGAGGTTTTGCCTATAAAAGCTAGGGTTTTGTACTGAAAAAGGAGCGAAGACTAGGATTAGAATTTTGTTTATTCTTTAAGGATTTAGGCTCTTTGTTAGATAGTGTAAAAGTTGTATTTTGTTTTACAATTTGTAGTTCAGTATAAATACTTGTGAGAGAGAGGAATTGAGTGCTTGTAACTTGAAGTTGAAGTGACATCAATACAAGAGTCGAGCTCCATTTTCTTCTACTCATTTTACGGTATGTTTTACTTTAATTACTTGCATTGTTTCTTGTTTCCCATGAGTAGCTAAATCGGTTTTCTGTGCTCACTATTGTACTTCTCTCCAATTCTTCTTCTTTTCTGATTTTAATGAAAAAGACCCAATGAATCATTTGCATGCCTAACTTAAAGCCTTTCTTCTTGAAAGTGTTCTTGAAGGCACATGAGGATGGGTTTGGATTTTAAACTCCTACTTCTTTTAAGAACGTTTCTTGAACTGTTTTTATTCCATACTTGCTTCTTCGCACTTGATACTTTAACATTCGATTCAAAACGGTTTCTTAAAGAAAAGAGTTAACTTTTCCAACCATCTTATATGCTTTACTTCAAACTTTCTAAAGTCAACCTTAAGTTTTGCCTATGATCAAGTTGAGGCACAAAGGATTTTAATAGAAGAATAAACGATGAGTAGTGATATAGTGAGCCCAGAATTTCTCCTTCTTATATTTAAGACAACCAAAACAATTTTCAAAGTTATTTAAATCACCTTCTCCAAAGTCTTCTCCAAAGTTACAATTTCTCTTTTAATCATCTCCTTCTTTCCATTCTCTTTTCAATTAAAAAATGAGCACAATTCTTTGTTATTAAACAAAATACCGAAAAGCTTTCATCGCATTTCTCCTCGTGGACAGTACCCGTTAGCCACAAGCTACACGGTAATTTCTTAATTCTTTGATTGTTCTTTCATTTTAGCAATCACAAACCCGGGGGCACTGCTGGTGCATCATGTCCAATAAGGTCTTAACAGATGTCATCAGTCGCGCAAATCCTCCTCGCCCATGAACAGGAGCCTTGATTTCTCCAGTGGTCGACCATTGAATAAGTTCACTGGCCGAAATATTCTCCAAGGACCCAGCGAAGATGCAGAAGACTGATTGAAGCTGCCAGAACCTGCAAGGAGTAAAAACCTGAAGGTTAAAGTTCTGCTAAATCAAGACTGTAAGAGCAGACGCGGTTGAATTTGTGGATTTCAGACGCGCACGGATCTGAACGCGGTCTTGTTTTAGACCTGCGTCCAAAATACGAGACGTAAAGTGGACCAGACGCAGAAACAGCCACATCCAAGTCCAAGGGCCTCGAAAGAATTAAAATTCTTTAAGTCAAAAGACCTCAAATGCGAACTTTCTATGCAAAGCTCGCGTTTCAAAGTCCAAGTACAGAGTTCATCACACATGCATTCAAAGGATTTTGAGTTAGAATTCAAGATCAATCAACGGGCGCTTCATCAAGATATCTGAAAGACGCGACTTTCAAATAATGGGCGCACCAGTCAGAATTCAAGAGAAGGTCAAGAGAGTGAATCTCTTTAAGGGACAGGAAAACAGAAACTCAGCGGGACTGAGTATTTCATGGCAACAAGTGGTCCCTACCGTCGGAAGAATCCTCTAGAGGTTGAACTTTATGTATCAAGGCGTGAATATTAAAAGTACTCAGAGGGATGCTTTTTGAGCTTGAAATCACTTGACAGTGATAATCTCCAGGAAAGATTAAAGGAAAGCATGAAAGCTTTGAGTTTTTGCTGTCCATTGAAATACGCCCCCTTGAGGGAAGAAGGACAAGTCAAGACAAAGACCCTCAGAGCACATGCTCTTAAGGGAAACAGTCTAAGCAATGGACTGTTAAGAGAAATGAGTCCTATTTATAGGCAAGTCATAAGGCCTGTAATTAATGGCGTAAAAATCAGAGCCATAAGCCTTAATTCCTGCATGAACGTCAAAGCCCAATAAAGTGCTAACGCATGGATCGCCGCTTCGGAAAACATCGGAGGACACAAGTCCCCAATTGTCAACGCCAACTTGGCATTTAAAGATCAACCAGATCTTTAAGACGGGCTGCATGTGACGCTTAGGAGGCTGCGTCGAGCGCAGACTCAAAGGTCGCGTCCTTTCATGAACTCGAAGGTTGCGTTCCTTTCATTCCTACTGAAGAGGCTACAACCGCGTCTTCTGAAGTGGTCCAAAGTCGTATCTCTTCAGCAAGCTGGGTCCACCGAATTGCGTCTTGTTCACGCCAACTCACAAGACTTAAAAGTCTCCGCCCTAAATAACCAGTGGAGACCTGCGCATCATTCTTGAGGAGCCCAGAGCTGCGCCTCCACAGTAAGATGAACATCACAGCTCCATCATGAACTTAGCACAGCCTGAGTTTGCGCCCTATCAAGTGACCAGAGCCGCGTCTCTATTAAGCCAGTGTCGCATCCCCATCAACTAGCTGAGATTCATGCGTCAGTCATGAGGAGCCTAAGACCGCGTCTCTACTGCATCTTGAGTTCTGCATCCTGACAGAATCAAGGGCTGCGTCCATGGATCTGCGTCCTTCCATAAAGCCGCATCTTTATCAAAAAGAAAATTTCACGCGTCTTCCTTGGTGAGCCTGAACGACATCTTCGTTAACGAGTCAGAGTCGCGTCTCCCAGAATCGCGCCTCCCAGAATCGCGTCTCCACTACAAATGAGAGCCGCGTCTCGCTCAAGAACTCAGTCCAGCCTGAGTTTATTATTCATGAAAATGACTAAAAACTGCGTTTCACAAACAGCCAAGGATTACGGTTATGAAAACTGAGTTCATCTACAGCCAGCGAGGATAAAGATGAAACAAAACATTGAAGACTTTTATTATTTCATTCAAAAATGATAAAAGTAATACAGACACTCTTATTGACAAATGGAGTGTTATATAAAAAAAACTATACAAAAGGAGAAGAAGGCTAATAATCCTGCTTCGCTAAAGAATGGATTTGTTCCTGGAGGCAATACATCTCGTGCTGACGTACCCTTTCAGCCTCCACCAGAGCTTGGACCCGCAGCTCCTCCTCAGATAAAAATCTCTTCGTAGCCAGTCGCGCCTGAAGAGACTCCAACTTGGAGGAATGAGCAAAAATATTTTCTTGAACCTGTGACCTGGCACTTTCCAGCTCTTCCAGCCTTTTTCTAGCAGCAACAAGTTTCTGCTCATTGGCCTCGATCAAGGCTTGCGCCCTAGCAACGGTAATCCGAGCAGTGGTGATAACTTGCTCTGCACTCTGTATGACGATTTCAGATTCCTTGGAATCACTAATCAGTCTTTGGTGGTCAGCTTGAAAATGTTGGAGATGGCGGGCCTCTTAAGCTATTTGCTCCTCCATCTCCTTTTGCTCATGTTCTTGAGCGGCAAGAAGCTTACTCAGTGTCGACCGAGCCTCATCTATTGAGCTAGCATTCTCCAGGGTCTTGAGCTCCTTCAGGTGGCTCCCTAGCTGCTCAACCAGCATCAGACATGTCCTAGCCTGTGAAGGACTCCCAGTATGACCAATGTTCTCGATCTGATTTTCGAGAAGTATTCGGGCAAACTCGAAAGAACTGCCCCCAGAAAGGATCAGGTCAACACAGGATCTCATGGAAGTAAAAAATTGTTGCACCATTTGACGTGCTAGCTCTTCCATGATGTCGTTAGCTGTAGATAACCCTGCTGATGTACTCCCGGACCCCCTTTCCATGACAGGATGAGAGACGGGAACCAGTTCAACTTGCGCAGGGGTGAGACCGACAATAGGTTCGTCAGATACTGAGGTAGTCACCAATACCTCCGGGACAGTTATTGTCGTAGCAACTTCCACTGCAACAGAAATAACAACAAACACTACGGCACTGGGTTCCTCGGCCGAAGTTTGAACTGTGCTATCTTCTGCGCTAATACTTGCCGCAGGATCCTCTACTTGAGCTATCCTAGTGCTCTCTGCAAACCACAACATTAAATGTCAGTGGTAACGATAAAAAGGAGAATATCTAATACGTCAGTATTCTCTTACCAAGTTGAGGATCTGTAGATGGCAAATCCCTGGATAGGTCACGTGGGGATGAGACCTCCCTGACCTCGACGGTTGCACTCTCTTGAGGCATCCCGGTAGCAGGAGCCTCAAGGCCCTCCTGCTGGGCTAACTCTTGAATCATCTCCTCAATATGAGAAGAAGTCGTAGCTTCATTACTGGCAACCCGCCCTGTAGAAGAAAATCAAAAGATAATGTTAGGTCTTGTTCCTAACTTGAGGGGAAACCAGTTCAGGAGGGCAAAGAAAATACCTTCAGTAGCAGCAATCTTTGATATCGGCGAAACCGTCACAGGGTCATATCCTCGTATCTCTTCCTCCGAGATATGTGAGAATTTGCTCGTATCAGGAAGAGCAGGTTCATCGTCAAAATTGACTTCTTCGCCAGAATAATATCCGTGTTCTTCGGACGATGAAGACGATAGCTCAACACAAGAGGTCTCAGCAATCGAGGCCTTACCACTGAGTACCCCAGTCGTAGGGCTGGGATTGACAATCCGCGAGGTAGGCATCAATACATTGGGAGACCCAGGCTGCTGCACCTCCACCCTTCTCCCATGAGCTGAAAAAGGCCCGGGTTGAGTTGAGACCCCCAGAATCTCAACGCCATCCCTCCCTACCAAGTCAACTTCGGGTCGCTCGACCTCTTCAGCCATGATGGGCTCACCCGCAAGTTCCCCCTCTTCCAAGATCACGGGGCCCCTGCTGCTCAGACCGTGAGGACGGAGAATGGGGACCTCCTCTTCATCTTCCTCTTCCTCCCTCTGCTCCTCAACACTAGAAGGAACTACCTTGGACATTGAAGCTTCAGCCTCCGATTTCCTCCTAGCTTTCTTTAGGATAGGCTCGCCCTTGGAAGCAGAGCTGTGAGAACGTTTGGACACAGCCTGCTGACTCTTTTTAGCAGGTTGTCCCTTGGATGATGCTGCTCTTGGTCCCATCCCTGCCTCCCCTCCTGTTTCCTTCTCGGCTGCCTGATATTCGTCCATACCTCGCATACGTTTATTGGACTCCAACTTGTCCTTATAAGACGCTTTGATGCTCTTAATGTAAGAGGTATTTATTCCGAAACCAGGCATCCTACTAGCCAGGGAGTACCAGGTACAGAAGCTAAGGCTAGTATAACAATTAGGCATTTTGTGAGGCAATCTGAAAATAGCTTTTGTCCCTCCAGCTATGCTGTAGTACCATGCCCGAGCACCTTCAAATAAATTCCCACTGAAGGAGAGGTCAGTATTGGGGTTGCCGATATACAATTGATCATAGCCGAATTGTCGAGCAAAACGACTGGGCATGTAGGCTCGATCGTGCATGAATTCCCTTGCCGGAAGATCAGATATCCGGGCCGAATATTAATCAGCCACCAGAAGACTCCCGATGGCAGCCCTATGAAATCATCTGGTCCCGCGAGATCGACAAATTTATCCCCATAAGACGCACCAGCAATCTCGGGGAAGCAACGGTCGAGATGATAGTTTGAAGCATTTAGAATACATTTCCGAACATAGAACATGTAATAGCAAGACCAGCTCGAATTTTTCAGCTTCTGCACAAAAGGAACAAAACCTACAGAAAGAGGCATCGCTGTCATCAATGAAGGGCAGTGCATAATGTACCAAGCCATGAAGTACGTATATGGAAGTTCAATCCTGGGGTTAGGGGTCTTCACTCTCAGCCTTCCCTCCGAATCAACCTCTGGCCTGCCCTCGGAGTTGACAACGGCCTCCACTTGGCACAGGCTTTTAACCAAAGCCCGTACCCACTTTGAATTCCGGCCACCATTGCTAGAAGGAGGGCAATAAACCTTCTGTAGGCAAGCAAAACTGTCGGGTATACTACATCGGCAACAGTTACTTCATGTGGCAGTATTGGCACCACACACATTTCAGCCACAGCATGAGGAAGCCCGCCAATAGAGCCGGTCAGAAATGCGAACTTGGGCCTGGTGATGAAAACTTTCAAAAATCGTATCAGGTCTGAAAGTATCCTCGTTCAACTCAGTGGTGTAAGAGCTTACAGAGGCACCGATCCTCAGCAATTTCCTCGTCAGTACAAGGAGCCAGACTGGTCACTGGGCTATCCTTCTCATTAATGCCATTGAACAGGTAGCTCGCCCAAGACATCT
This sequence comes from Agave tequilana, assembly GCA_038442645.1. NCBI lineage: Eukaryota > Viridiplantae > Streptophyta > Magnoliopsida > Asparagales > Asparagaceae > Agave > Agave tequilana. The sequence continues at coordinate 24,747 of JAVJIF010025838.1, read as the reverse complement.
GCTTAACGCCCCTGTTCCTCCAGGAGGATATTTGGTCGCAGATGTGAAAGTGGCATAGCACTTCCCAATACATCTCATATACCTGAGGATCCTCTTTCTTCAGAAGATGAAGCTCCTCGGAAGTCGGGACTTATTCTTCATAAGGGGCATCTCCCATAACAAGCCCCGAGACTTCATACAGTTCATGAAGAGCGAGCCCCATCTCTCTAACTAGAGTAAAAAATGTGCCGGTCAAATGGTTATAATGCTCCAGGACACCATAAAAATTGTGGGAACTTTGTGGGAGGCCATACTGTACGGCCCTGACCGAGTGATATAGCCCCACCTGCTACAGCAGAGCCCCAAGCTCAACAAGCACAAATCCAATCATCCTACCCACCAAGATTTGTTGGTGGAATGAACCCACCCGAGCGGACGAAAGTCGACGAGAAAATCACCCCTAACTTTCATAAACTGGTTGATGAAAGTAGCGCCAAGCTGAGGGGTTTCTCCCTTCGGATACTCAGGCCTAACTAACCCGGAAATAAACCGAAAACATCTTTCCCATGGCCTGCAGAATATACTTCCTTGGCACCTAATCTGCCAAGAGAGACGCCAGAGACAAACCGAGAAAGATCCCCAATCCATCGCACGATGAACGGACATGTGCTGAAAATAGGACAAGGAATACATCCTCTCCATATTGGGAAGAAAGAACCTCATGTCCCCTATCTGACGGAGCCACTTGTAATCTCCGTCATGCAAAGTCCTATCATCCTCGTCGATGGCATCACCGAAGAGGAAAGCAGGCTTCCGTAACAAAGTACGGGAATCCGTCTCGAACAATCCATCGGAGATAATTTCCCGAAGGGTCAACATACTGGCCTTGATGATCCTCTCCCTTCGCTCTTTTGATTTACCGAAAGTCACAGAAGCGGTTTTCTGAAGCATGAAGGTCAGATTTCTATCGGCGCCACCTACGTGCCCAAAATGATACTTCTTGGACAGAGGACTAGAAGAGTATCGCACTGCAATGAAGATGATACTTAGTCAGAAATCTAAAAGAAAATGACTAAGTGCTTGAGGGTCAAACACAGAAATGAATCCAAACGCAGAAATCAGCAAAATCCGCGTCTAGACTTGAAAATGTGAGGTTTGCATATAGCCCATATTTTAAAATTCATAACTTAGAAAAAATTCTAAGTATCAGATTCAGACGCAAAATTCAGTAAAACCCGCGTCTGATCTTACAAGACGCGAGAATCATAAGAAGTCTGCGTTTGAGCTCCTCATACTGAGAAATATTCTTAGCATTGAGTCCAAAACGCAAGGCTCAGCGAGGCCCATATTTAACAAACAGGTACGGACTCAAGTTGATGAAGTAAAGACGCAGGGTCGTCAAATCTACGTCTTGCCTACCAATTCAGGGGCCGCGTCCGAAGATCAAACACGGGCATGAGCCCGCGTTGGCGGTTCATATTTAAAAGAGACTTAAGAGTTAAAAGAACTCTTTAAGCCCCTTCAATGGCAAAAACCAAATCAGATGGTTTTACTACCTGAAATAGGGGCCTCCTGCGTGGAAGAAACACCCATCGGAGTCTCAGGAGCAGCAGTGCTCGAGGACGAAGCCACATGCTTAGCCTTTGGGGCCATTCCGACCGTGAATCGATGCTGAAGACATTAAGACTGGAAAAAAACTTTTTAAGCTTTTTCTTAACTCTCGACAGAAAGCTCAGTGAAGAAGAAGAAGAGTCTAATGATGACTCTCGAAAGACTGTTGTCTTTTATAGGCACAGTGATCCCCAGAGATACGCGGCGTTTGGCTCGAGGCCTAATCCTAATCCCCGCCTGACGCATGGCGTGCATATTAAATGCAACGCAAAGTTTGCGCGCCAAAGGAAAGATGTCCCCTCAATTTCGCCGGACAGGTGGCAAGGCGCACGAAACATGGATTTAACAAAAATCGCGTCCTCCCGAGGGTCGCACCTCTTCAGCAAGATCAAGGCTGCGCCTAATTAAATAGGCAGAGAGCTGCATCTTCATCTTAAAGATCGCGTTCCTCCAAGAGCTGCGTTTCTTCAGCAAACCAATAGATGCGTCCCCACTCCAAGTGAGGACTGCGTCTTTTAAAGCAACATGATCCTTGCGTCTATAAGAATTGCATTCAGTCTTTACTTCTATGAATCAGTTCAACATACACTGGCACAAACAGACGACTGTTCACCCCTGATTCAAAATACACCAACAACTAGCTCAGAGCACTGAGGAGGTCTAGACTGCGTATCTAGACACTCACCACGATCATTCCTGGAGGCTTCAAAGGTTTTACAGTACACTCACGAAGACCATATTCCAGATGTGATCAAGCTCAGAGTATCTCAAATGATTGTCAGTCCAATCATGAGAAGTATACATTCAACCAGAATCCAAAGTATTTCAAAATCCATCCCAGTCAATCGCGGAATATTGAAAACTTTGGAGGGGGTTCTGTAGGCTGTCTAAAAATCACTGAAGACGAGTCATCCAAAAGCAGAATCCAAACTCCAGATGCAAGGTTAATCATGGCCACCAGCGCAGCACCATAGACGCGAGGGTTGAAACTCGCGTCTCAGCATCACTGCGAGGACCATAGGCGCGAGGGTTGAAACCCGCGTCTAAGCATTATTACAGTGCCAAGACGCAGAGTCCAAAGCCAGCGTCTCACGCTAAGCTTGACGCAGAGCTAGAAACCCGCGTCCCTCAAGCATTACTTCAGTAGCAAAACGCAAGGCTCAAAACCTGCGACTCAGTGATAACTGCCCTCATTACTGGGTCACTTACTGCCCACGTAGTGAGAGAGTTAACCCCCATTATGGAGTGTTTTTAGGGGACACGTTCACCCCCTGAAATATCTATAAATAGCCTAATTTGCTGTAGAGAAAGGGGGCACAGATACAGGGAAGATAAAAAGAAAGGGAGAGAGAGTTCAACTCTTCTAACAACTTGCTGCGTACAACTTTGTTTCGCCTACAATCTCTTTGAAATCTCTGGTGGACAGAAGCTGTGTTACTTCGTCTACCATCCAAGGAGAATTCCAAAAGGTTCTGACGTTCACCTGGTCAACGGAAAACAAGATTCACTTTCCACCGTCATATCAAGAACCGGCATTAAACAAAGGGAAGATTCAAGTTTGAATATCTTTCCTCTCTTGCAAGAGGATTATTGATCCGTTGTAACTTTCTTTACAATCAAATAAAGAATTTACTCCTCGATCTTCAATTTTTCCTCCACCAAATAAGACCTCCTGAATTAACCCTCAGAGCAAAGTCCCACATGGAGTAAAGTGCCACACCACACACGTGGTGGGGGCCACCTCATGAATCTGCGGGGGTCATCTCTTGAATCTATAGGGCTACTCCCTCCCTCCTGTCTGTGCCGCCTGGTGTTAGTGTAATAAACATCCTCAGTGCATATTAACACCCACACATACTTGTACAATGATACCTCCTGGAACATATGTTATTCGGTCTCTCCCCTATTCGAATAATGGTACCTGCATATCAGAGTTTGGATGAGTTTAACTGGAAGTGCGGGCTCTAGCGTGAAGTGTCGGTGTTGTGGGACGCCAGTGAAAAAGGGACAAGAATAACATAATAACATAATAATCAAACAGTAATAATATTAGGAACGTGTGATATTTGGTCTCTCCTTTGTTCGGGTCCTGGTACTCACATATCAGACCCGAGTGAGTTCTACTGATTAGTCACATATGTTGCATTTACATTGTCACCTTACCATGCTTTTTAGCTAACAAATCCTATTAATAAGTATTCTTTTTCTTTGCTAAATGTAAGCCCAAGTGCTCAAAGAAAGAAAAGAGAAACAAGCCCAAAAGCCCACCAAATTTTGAATTAATTCAGAATAAATTTGAAATGAAGAAATCAGGGGTAAATCTTGGCATATCAAGAGGTTGAGAAGAATCCTCCCTGAATCGAGCGATTGAAGCCACACAATCAAAGGCTGTTTCGTCAACGGTTGGAGCAGCAACAAGAAAAACCAGCAGAAGATACGGGCTACACACCAAACCAGTGATCTCCCCCTTTTGGTGTGGCCACCTGGCCACACCAGGGCCGCGGAAATGCGGCCCAAGCCGCGTTTTTGCGGCTTGTTAGTGGTTGTTGGGGGAGCGTTTGCTCCCCCAATCTTCCCGGGATCCTCCTCGTTTGGTTTTTGGCTATAAATATGGGTTTCAGCAAAGAAAAATGAAGCGAAGACTAGGATTAAGTTTTGTGTTTATTTCTTAGGATTTAGGCTCTTTGTTAGCTAGCATAAAAGTTGTAATCTTGTTATTTACTTTGTAGTCCAGTATCAAAACTTATGAGAGAGAGGAATTGAGTGCTTGTACTTGAAGATTGAAGTGACGTCAATACAAAAGTCGAGCCAAGTTTTCTTCCACTTGCAGTACGGTATGATTTGCATTATGTCTATGTTTTCTTCGTTGTTTTCTATGGATAACTAAATGATTTTCTGGGCTCGCTATCACAACTCTCTCTTATTCTTCTTCTCTTCTGTTTTTAAAAGAAAAAGACTCAATGAATCATATGCATGCCTCACTTAAAAGCCTTTCTTTTTGAAAGTGTTCTTGAAGGCACATGAGGATGGGTTTGGATTGTTGAATTCTCACTTCTTTCATGAACATCTCTTGAATTATTTTTACTTCATTCTTGCTTCTTCGCGCTTGATATTTTAACATTCAATTCTAACGATTTCTTAAAGAAAAGACTCAACTCTTCTAACCATCTTATGTGCTTTACTTAAAGCTTTCTAAAAATTAACTTTAAGTTTTGCAAATGATCACTTTGAGGCACTTGATATTTTATTAGAGAATGAACAATTGAGTAGTGAGATAGTGAGCCCAGATTTGCTTCATTATTAAAAACAACAAAATAATTCTCAAGCTTTCTAAATCACCTTCTCCAAAACTTTTTCTAAAAGTTGCAATTTCTATTTTAATCATCTCTTTCTTTCCATTTTCTTTTCTATTAAAAAACGAACACAATTCCCTTTTTGAACGATTCACCGAAAAGCTTCCATCGTATTCCTCCTCATGGACACGACCCGTTAGCCACAAGCTACACGGTAAACTCTTAAACTCATTGATTGTTCCTTTCTTTTAGCAATCAATTTTTGGCGTCGTTGCCGGGGAGGGAACGGTGTAGTTGTTATTAACAAGTTTTGTGTGTTGTTTCAGGGACTTGAAGATCAAGATCTAGCATTCAAGCTTTGCAAGAGAATACTTGCAAATTCTGTGCCCCTACTCTCGAAAGTAGGAAACAGAATTTCAAGAAATTGCGTTGCAAAATCTGAAAAAAAATTCATTGGACTACTAAAAACTCTTTTTTGCAGGATATATTGCTCGCAAAAATTTAAGTTTTTGTATGTCATATTTGTGCTATTTCTGCTATCCATCATCCATGTTTTAAGCCTGTTGGCCCGGAGGCCTTCCTCTCTAGTTTTGATGATGATTAACTCATGTAGTTATGTTTACTAATAATCTTGTGATTTTAGTTTCAGATCATGTAACAAGATATTAGTTGGTGATTGCTTCAAAAAGAGGAGTTTGGAAGCCTTCACTTGGTGATTCCCGTGCCGAGCATCAAGATCATACCTTTGCACTCGGTGGATCACGTTTGGGATCGAGTTGGCTTGAAGATGAAGATCATCAAGAAGAGTTAGGTATCCTAGTTTAGTTTAGTGTGTTTTAGATCCATTTGTAAAGCTTAGTATAGTTGATATGCTCAAGTGCACAACACACACGTTTTATGTTTGGATATTGGTTTTTCGGTTTTTAGTTTAACCGATATTTGTTTTCATGAATAGAGTTGATCAAAACAAGTTTAATTGGTTTATGTATAGTAGATTCATTCTATACATGCATGCGTAACTTTTAAATAAACTTATTTTGACTTTCCTATTCATGTATTGAAAAATCCAAGTTTGATAAAATACAAGTTTTGGTTTTTGGTAAAAATGATAAGACACAAAAATAGTTTCATATGCTTGATATTTGAGTTAAAATGATTATCACATGTTTATGTATCAATGAAAAATGATAAAACTATTTTGGGTATTTTTACAAAGACTTAAAAGATTTTTAGAAATATTTTTTAACATGTGTTTCTGACCCAGAATTGGCTGACAGGCCAGGTCGGTCGACCGCACGGTCGACCGCACCAAGGGCCGGTCGACCTTGCGGTCGACCGACGTGCACAGAGCTGTGCACGTCTGGCAGCACAGTGGGCCGGCCGACCGACCGGTCGACCAGACCAGAGAGCTTTGCTCTCTGTATCTGGGCGGTCGGCCGTGCGGTCGACCGGATGCCCCAACGGTCATATTTCTGATCGTTGGCGGTCGACCGGCCGGTCGACCGCAAGGCTGTCAGGCTGCCAGATCAGCCTAACATAAATACCCCATTTCTTAGGGGTTTAACTAAGTTTTTATGAGCTAAATTTCTCTCTATTCTTGGTGTTTAAAAGAAGTTTTCAAAAGAGTTTAAGTGCCAAAAAGATTCATCTATTTGTTTTTAAGTGTTTTGTTATTTCAAAGAAAATAGGTTTTTGGGAATTGGTTTCTTGTTCTTCATTTTCATATCAATTTGGTATTTTTTCAAGAGATTTTCTTTGATTAAAACACTTTGTTTTCCACACTTGAGCTTATCTTCTATCCTATTCTATTTAGGATCTTTGTTTTATGGAAAAGAGATTGTTTGTGGTTGAAAGATACCACCAAGTTGTAAACCCTTTTCATTGTTGGGTGCTCCCTCTTTGGTAGAGGTTGAGGTTGTGTTTGCTCCCTCTTTGGTAGAGGTTGAGGCTTGTGGTTTGCTCCCTCTATTGTGAGGTGGAGTTTGGTTTGTATCCCTCTTCGGTAGAGGTGATTGTGATTGTTTGGCTACGGGCCTACCCCTCGGTTGTGAGGCGGTGTTTGAGAGAGGAGTTCGGTACTCCCTTTGTTGTAACAAATCCTCCTCAGTGGAGGTTCCCTCGGTGGGAGTCCTCGGTGGACAAGATAGTGGATTAGAAATCCTTCTCGGTGAAGGCGGGGACGTAGAGCTAGGGGCTCGAACCTCGAAACATATCATTGTGTTTGCGTTTGATCCATTGTCTCTCTAACTCTCTCTCTCTATTTATTTTGTGCAAAGCATTATTCATTCATATCATTCATATTGCTTGTGTTGCCTTGCATATATCATATTGCCTATTCATTATATGCTTGGTTGTTTGTGTGTGCCTCACTTGTACTTAACCACAAGAGCTTCATATAGCACCTCAACCCATATCTAGGGAATCAAGAGGAGTTAGTCCAGAGCCCTTCACGGGGAATTCGGCTACACTTGTGTGTTGTACTAAGTGTGTTGCAAATTAGTTTTAAGCTTTCGCATTTAGCGCATTTAGTTTCTAGATTAGCACTATCACCTATTCACCCCCCTCTAGGTGATTTCAATTGGTATCAGAGCATACGCTCCTGATACTTAGGCTTAACATCCTAGGAGTGAGATCCTTGTTTTGCTAATCTATCATTTGCATTTGCTTGTTTGCACACATTTAGTTTGGACCCATGGACTTCATGTCCCCACCTATGTTTGACCCTTCCAACATTCTTGTTTGGAAGACTAAGATGTCCATTTACCTACAAGCCCTAGGATATAAGGTTCACCTTGCCATTACCAAGGAATCCTACCTTAGTGATAGCAAGCATGTAGGGGCCAATGCACAAGCCCTTGAGGCCATTAGAAGCGCGCTACCTAAAGAATATCTTATGCTTGCTTCTAACTTTGATTCCGCATTTGCAGTGTGGAATATGTTGACAACCACCACCACCTCCAAGCTTCAATTGCCAATCCAATCGGAGGAAGAATCTAGTGGAGATGAATCCGAGCCACAACAATGCTATATGATCCAAGGAATGACTCCCTTGAGGTACATTCGGATACTCAACTAGATAGTGCTAGTTCTTTATGTGATGAAAATATTGATGCCTATGCTTTGAATGAAGAACTATCTATAGTTTGTGAAAAATTAATTGAAAAGTATAAAATTTTGAAAAAGAAGACTTGTGCTTTAAATAAAGAAAATGAAAAATTGTCTTCTAAGCTTAACAAGGTTTTGCAAGAGAAGGTTGAGGTCTATAATGAAAGGGATTCATTAAGATCTCAACTAGACCTTGCTCTAAAAGAAAATAAAATTTTAAAATCTAAAAATGATAGTAATGATGTTTTGAAGAAAAATGAAAAATTATCTTCAAAAGTTGAACTCGTTTTAAGAGATAATGATTCTTTGAAAAATGAAATTGTTTTTATTACAAAAGAATTAGAATTTGTTTAAATAAAAATAAATGTTTGAAAAATGATATTTCTTCCCATGTTTGCCATGCTAGGGTAGTTTCACCTAGATCACCTATTGCATGTGCCACCTCTTCTTTAATTGAAAATGATATATCCATGCTTAAGAAGAGTGTTGATTGTTTGGGCTCCACTTTGAGCCAATGTGTAGTGGGTCATACACGTTTGGAATCTTTGTTTCAAAAGAAACAAGTTCCATCTATTCATGCACACCCTCCACGGCATACACATGCTCCTCACGGACACCATCACACTATGTATGCTCATGTGTACACTTGTACACATTGTGGACGTAAGGGCCACCTTGCTAAATTTTGCTATGATCGTATACATGTTTCTAATTTAGCAAATAATTTTATTTGGGTTAGGAATGATACTAACCCCCATGGACCCAAAAATTTATGGATACCAAAGACCACCCCTCTTATGTTGATGTAGGTGTGGGCTCTCACATGACGTGAGAGTAGCCGTACCTTGGAGTGGATGCGTTCCGTACTTAAAGGAAACATTTTGGATGCATCACTTTCAAGGGATGTCTGGTGGAGAGGACCACCATGTTTTGGAGACAAGGAGAGTTACCTTCTAGGTTTTGGTAACGATTCCTAACTCCTTATTATTGTTTACATGCTTTCATATTCATTGTTTATAGCATGTTTTATTGTTTGTAGATTATTATGATAATGCCATGCTTATTAGATCCTTGACATGCATGTATAGCATTTTGAGACACCCATGTTTATATGGACCCATATTTTGTGTTCTCACCATTTATTTAGCTATCATGTTTATCATAGGTTTAAAACATGTGGATTTAAATAACAATCATGTTTTTGTTTATCATGATAATTTATATCTTATTTTTATGCTTCATGTCTTGATTACATGTTTAGATGTTTGTTTTCATTAAAACTTGGTATATACTTGTACATATAGTGGGCCACAAATAAATCTATATATGTTTGAGCTTGAATGCTATTTGAACCCATTAGATGTGCTAGTATAGTCTAGTTTTGATGAGTCATACATTTTAAACTTGTATTCCAATTTTTTGATTTGTTTCATGTTTCCATGTGTTTATGTTTAACTTCATGTATATGTCCATTTTATCCAAATTATTGTTATACATATACATCCTTTGAGCCACGTGTCTTAATGCATACATCTTTGTGGACTCGTTGTGTTGGATATGTATGTATACTTTAGTTTGTATAGGACATACATATACCTTGAAGATTAAATAGTTTTGATGATTTTCTTGTTTTCATGTTTCAAGGAATATTGAGCTTATTGTCCATGTTTCATGATTATGATCTTCACATTGTATTTGTACACTCACATTTATTGTTTACTCATGTTTGTTTTCATGAGTCATATTTATGCTTAATTGATTATGAGTGTTGACTATTTTGTGGATTTCATGTTACATGAAAAATAATTTTGTTTTATTCCTTGCTTGAAGGATTTCGTACTAGTTAGCAAATTTTTCATATAACTAGTTACGGTATTCTTCGATATGGTAGAGTTTTTTCAAACATACTTCAATTTTCAAACCTATTTTGAAAACCCCTACCTTCCACGGGCGAATGGATGGGCGATCATGCTCATGTATGCTTTACATTGAAAATCATTTTAAACTTGAACATGATTGGGAGGATAGGTTATATGAGTTATACTTTGACATTATTGTTGTTTCAATTGGTATCATTGAAATTCTTTCAATTGGTATCAATTTTGATCTTTCTTGTATACTCATATAGTTTGTATGTATGTATGCCTTCAATTTCTATAGTATCAATTTCGATTGGTATTAACTTTTCATACATATATATTTTGTTTATGCTAAAGCTTGAGCTTCAATTTTGTTTCAATGATTCAATTTTCAATTGGTATCTTATTACAAGCTTATGCATGTGTTTTGTTGGTATTTCATAAAGGGGGAGAAAATTCGATTTTCATATTTCAATTGGTATTTGTATTTCCACTCCCTTGCTTTATGATAGAAAATAGTTGTAACACCCCATCCTCGGTATACGTACACAGTTATACGTCCTGATTTTTTGAGCGTATTTTTTTTTTGTTTTGTTTTATTTTATTTTCTGTTATTTAATTTCCTACTCATATAGCAATACTGCATGATTTGACCTTTTTGGAATTCAGATTTTGACTGATTCTAGTTTCAAATATTATTTTTTAATATTCTAGATTTTCATGATTTTCTGAATTTTTCAGATTTAAATTGTAAATCTTCAAAACCGGTGTCGGCCAGTTTCGCTGACCGACTTTCGGATTTTTAATTTACAAATGGAGTTGAAAATATTAAAACGGCTTTCACAGTATTTCTTAAAATCATTTTCTATCTAAATGAATTTTTTTTAGAATTTTTAGAATTTATCAAAATTTCACTGGATTTGGTGTCGGCCAGTATCACTGGTTGATTCTAGGAATTTTAATTCACAATTGGGATCAAATTTCTGGATTCCGCTTTCACATTCCTTCTTAAAATTATATTTTCTTCCTTCAGGCATTTTCTGGGATTTTTCAGATTTTATCAAAAATCCAGCCTACCCGGTGTAGACACCGTTCATAGTGGATTCCAGGATTTTTATTTTGAAAATGGAATTGAATTTCTGAAAACCGATTTCATTAAAAATCTTAAAATAATATTTATTATTTTGAGAATTTTTGGGAGACTTTTTGAGATACTTCATTTTTGGGCTTTTCCTGAGTTTTCGGTGTTTTCCCAGATACTGAAATTCTGTCCGTATATTTTATTATTTTCTCTCTCATTGCCTAATGCGAGATCCACCAACTCTGAACTCAGCAATTAATGCGGAGACTCTCTCCATCCCGCATTTAATGTTCCGTCCTTCAAAAGAAATCAACCCAGTTCAAATCACCCATGCCTTTTTGTCTTTCCTGTAAACGCAACCTTGTATTTCTTGAACGCAGGTTTGTTTACTACGTCCAGCAACAGCTAGACGCAGCTTTTGTGTGGGACGCGCCCTTTTGGAAAGGGACGCAGCCTTTGAATGATAGCATGTCTCATTTTGGAATGGCATTATTATATATTATTTCCCCCCCTTATATATATAACACTCCCATCTTCTCTCTCCTACATTTTTCTTCTCCTACATTTGCAGCCCAGCAACAGCCACAAGAAAAAACAGCAGCCCAAGCTCTTGGCCGGCCATCACAACCCACCTTCTCCATTTTTTTTTCCAACACCAAACTCCACCAACTCCTCCACCTTCTTCCCCTCCATCTCCTCCACCATTTCCAACAACTACTCCATCTTCTTCAACCCCTTTTCACCAAGAAACATCAAGGGAAACCATCTTCTCCATCAACTTCACCACCTTCCCCACCACCATCTACACCACCCTAGCCACCACCAAGCATACCATCTTCACCTCCTCGTCATCCTCTTTCCGACGAAACTATAGATTCGTCCTCCGAAACATCGTTTGCAAAATCCCATTTTATCAAATTGAACTATACTTGCACCATCAACCTCTCTCCTTCTCTTTTAAGGCCGGCCACCTCCTTGGATTGGGGGCCGTGCTCTTCATCATCGGCGAGACTCTAGGGCCGGTACCCTCCTTTTGGATTGGGGCCGAGCTTTTCTTCGTCGGCAATATCGCCGTAGATTATTCCGGTAATCGTTCGCGATTATTCCGGTAATCGTTTTTGTGATAATTGACGACCACTTTTGTAACGCCCCGATCCTGGCGGATACGGAGACGTCACTGCGACGTATATACGTAGGTCAGAAAGTACCCCCACGTATATACGCTAAGCATCAAGTACAACAAGGATCAGAGTACACGACAAAGCGTGGTATACATACATATGCCAACTTAAAAGTACAAATACAAAGTTATACAGGATATGATAAGCTATTACACTTTACCAGTGTATTTTATCACAACCAAGTCCAAAAGTAAGATTTACAATATGTATACAAAAAGCTCACGAGGTGGATGAAGATCCCGTGAGTCAAAATGAGAAGACTGGCACGAAGAACAGGAACTAGTCTGCCTGATCACTAAGATAAGCTTGATCCTCTGTGGATGGCTCCACTTCGATCCAAGCTTCGGAACCTGAATATACAAATCCAAGGGAGTCAGGACCTCCCAACAATGAACAGGCTACAGCCAAATGGCTAAGAGACAAGAATATGAGAGTTAGAACAGTATAATGAATACCAATCAACAAGTAATGGAAGCATAAAGAGATAAAATCAGAATATAATGGATCCACAGTTAAAGTCTATTATTATTAATACTTGTCTTACTGTGATATCTAGCTATGTGACTCAGCGTCCCAGCGCACATAGATCCATATCCTAGTAAAGCAAGGTTGTTATTGGAAACCAGCGGGATATCAACGAACTTGTTTACAGTGGATCCCGTACATGCCCGGGATAACGGTCCAGGATTGTTCCGTTGCTTGGTGACGGAAGCCAGCCGCTAGGCTAACAGGAGGGACTTATGTATGCCCTTTATCATGATAGTATTCAGGAAGAGGGAGCAAGCACTCCCCTCGGTCCCCTGGAGGCCCTCAGGTCAGACCGGAATATAATTGTACAATATACCTAATACCACTGTAAACACGAATACATATCGATATCCGCATGTTTTCCCCGACCCAATGTAAGTTGGTCCATTTTATACAAAAGTTGAATGCATCATGCTTGGTTAAGAGATAGCATGATAAGAGATGATATTCACTATTTAACAAGTCATGAAGTGGAAATATATAATAACAAGTCATGGTGTAATATGAAGTAAGATCCATCAAGTAACCTGTCATGAGGTATCAGTCATGAAGCACAAGTAACAATAATACATAGCACATGAACCAATGATAAGATCCAAATTCAGAAAAGAAATCAACTAAGACAAACAGTCAGAATTAGTCGACTAGGTGGAATGGTTAGTCGACTAATAGGGGTCTTAAGTCGACTAACAGTCTGGATTAGTCGACTAAAACTGGGTTCCAGAAAGTTGGAATTCTGATTCAGGAAAAGTTAGTCGACTAGGGTGAAATGTGTAGTCGACTAAAGATACCTAAGTCGACTAATAGTGGGGCTAAGTCGACTAAAACTGTGATACAGAGAGTTGGGATTTATTTCAGGGAAAAGTTAGTCGACTAGGGTGGAAATGGTAGTCGACTAGGGGTCTCAAGTCGACTAATATCTAAGCTAAGTCGACTGGAGCCGAGAGTTGGGTTCCTGGTTCAGGAAAAGGTTAGTCGACTAGGGAGGAATGGGTAGTCGACTAGGGGTCTCTAGTCGACTGGTAATTTGGTATAGTCGACTAAAACTGTGTTTCAGAAAAAGGTTTGTTTCAACTAAGGGTTTCAAGTCGACTAGCTCCTAGGTCAAGTCGACTAATCGTGGGAAAACAGAGTACAAAACAGATTTTCTGATGGTTGTGTTTGATGTCTAAAACATGATTTTGAAGATGTAAATATACAAGATATGAGAACACAAGTGTGCTAGGAATTAGACAAGTCTTGGTGAGTAAAAATACTCACTTTGAACAGTTAAATCAAGGCTTTACGAGTTCCGAAAAGATCGTAGTCGACGATATCACCAACTTGATCCTTGGCGATATTGCGGACGATCCCAATCCAAAGAAGTGGTGGTTGCTTGAGATGGAGAAGATGACCTAGGTGTTTGGAGTTAGGGTTTGAGTTGAGATGAAGGAGGGAAAGTGTGAAAGCTAATTTCTTGTTGAAGTGAAGAAAGAGAAATAAAAATGTAAAGGAAAGTTTATATAGGATTTTGATTTTGTAAAGGAGGTGTAAATAAGGTAATTGAGAGGGGGTTTTGTGCAAATAGAGGAGGGTGAGTTGTCTCCCTTGGCCTATCATAGCCGGCCATGGAAGAGAGAGAGAAAGAGGGCATTAATGGTAGAAGTTGGTGGAAGAGTGTGGGTTTTGTTGGAAATTTGGAAAAGATTGGAATTTTGGAAATTGGAAATCTTGTGGCTTGTGAAGGAAGGAAAGGAAAATAGGGAAAAGGAAAAAGGAAAAGAAATTATAAAGAGAAGATATTTCTTGATTTGAAAAATGAAAATATTGGAAACACAGATTCCCGGGTTTAAGTCGAGGATACGGAAAACATTTCGGAAAATACCGAAATCGTCCGAAATTTAAGTATCTCGGAACGACTCGTAAATTTTACCAAAAATCAAGAATAATATATGAAGACTCATAGTGAAATCCGTTTTAAGAAATACTGTATAGTTTTAAAACTAAAAATCCTGGAATCAGCTAGCTACCGACTCCGTTGGAATTTTCATAAATTCATAAAATTCTCAGAAAAAGTATTTAGGTAAGAAATATGATTCTAAGAGGAAATGTCTAAAGGACTTTCTAGAAATCCTTAACTGTTTGCAAATTAAAAATCCGAGAATCGATCAGCGGCACTGGTCGACACCGGTTTTGAAGAAATTCATTTTAATTCAGGAAAAATCCAGAAAATCATAGAAAATCTAAAATATTTGAAAATGATATTTAAAATTGAAATCAGTCAAATACAGGAAATAAATCGAAAAATAAAATCGAAAATCAGAATACGCAACTAAGTACGTATTCCAGGAACGGTGTATTACAATCCATCCACCTTACAAAAATTTCGTCCTCGAAATTTAAGAAAGTGAAAGGTAACAGGAAAGGAAGGATAGAAAGAAAGAATCTTACCAATCAAGTTGTGAAGAGATGAGGATAACGCTCTCGGATAACGTCCTCTCGTTCCCATGTGGCTTCTCCTGGCACATGCCTGTTCCAAGACACCAACACTAATGGTATTGCCTTGTTCTTCAATGTCTTAACACTTCTATCCAAAATGGCCATCGGTTGCTCTTGATAAGACAAATCCGGTTGTAGTTCCAGTTCGGAGTGATCCAGGATATGACTATCATCCTTTACATACTTCCTCAACGTGTGATACGTGGAATACATTGTGCACTCCGTCCAAAGATGGCGGTAATGCCAATCTGTAAGACACATCTCCCACTCGGTCCAAAATCTCGAATGGGCCGATATATCTCGGACTAAGCTTTCCACGAATACCGAAACGGATAACTCCTCTGGTAGGTGATATCTTCAAAAAACAATGATCTCCGGTCTGGAATTCCAATGGCCTTCTCTGTGTGTCAGCCCAACTTTTCTGCCGACTATGTGCTGCCCTGAGGTGATCTCTGATGATTCTGACTTTCTCTGTTGTCTGAATCAGGATCTCTGGCCCCAAAAGTCTCCTCTCACCGACTTCATCCCAACAAATCGGTGACCTACACTTCCTTCCATACAATGCCTCAAATGGTGCCATCTTGATACTTGTCTGATAGCTGTTGTTGTAAGAAAATTCAGCCAAATGAAGATGGTCTTCCCATGATCCCTTGAACTCAATCATGCAGGCCCTCAACATGTCTTCAAGAATCTGGATAGTCCTTTCAGATTGTCCGTCTGTCTGAGGATGATATGAAGTACTGAATTTCAGACGAGTCCCCAGAATTTCTTGGAGACTTTCTAGAAATGAGATCTGAATCTGGTGTCTCTATCTGATACAATACTAACTGGAACTCTATGTAGACGAACTATCTCCTTCATGTACTTGTCTGCCAAAACCTCTGTTGTCTGACCTACCCTGAATGGTATGAAATGAGCTGACTTGGTGAGGCGATCAATGATTACCCACACAGCATTATTACCCTTGGGACTTCGAGGTAATGCCGTGACAAATCCATGGTGATGTGCTCCACTTCCATTCGGGTATCGGTAAAGGTTGTAGAAGTCCAGCTGTCCTCTGATGCTCTATCTTTATCTGCTGACAGACTAAGCACTTGGCTACATACTGAGCTATCTCCCTTTCATAGCATTCCACCAAAACTGCTTCTTGATGTCCTGATACATCTTGGTTCCCCCTGGGTGTATGGAATAGGCTGAACTGTGAGCTTCTGCTAGGATCTTCTGTCGAACTTCTCCTTGGGGAACACAAAGTCTGCCTCCAAAATATAATGCACCATCTGGATGAATACAGATATCATTCCTCAATCCAGCCTCTACCTGAGCTCGGAATATCTGTAATCTGGGGTCTTCCTTTTGAGCTTCTTGATCTCATCTATCAATGCTGACTGAATCTGCAAAGTCATGAACTGTCCTGCCTTGTCAGTTCCTCGAACTAACATCAAGTCAATCTGATGAAGTCTTGAATCAACTCCTTCTGTTGAGTGATTTGGACAAGCACTCTATTCTCTGACATCCTGCTCAGTGCATCTGGAACTGTATTGACCTTGCCAGGATGATATTGCAAGTCAATATCATAGTCCGCCATAAGCTCCAGCCACCGTCTTTGCCTCATGTTCAACTCTTTCTGTGAGAAGATATACTTGAGGCTCTTGTGATCCGTGTATATCAACACTTTATCTCCCAGAAGATAGTGCCTCCAGATCTTCAAGGCAAATATCACAGCTGCTAGCTCCAAGTCATGAGTTGGGTAATTCCGCTCATGAGTCTTCAGTTGCCTTGATGCATATGCTATAACATGATCATGTTGCATTAGTACACATCCAGGCCTTTTCCCGATGCATCACTGAATATGACCATCCCTCCTCTCCCTGAGGGAGTCTTCAAGATTGGAGCTGAAATGAGTCTCTGCTTCAATTGCTCAAATGCTGCAGTACATTCTTCTGTCCATATGTACCTTCCCTTTTCTGGTGAGCCTGGTCAAAGGGGCTGCAATCCTAGAGAAATCTTGGACAAAGCGTCTGTAATATCCGGCTAGTCCAAGAAAACTCTTAATTTCAGTCACCGTCCTTGAATTGGCCAATCTCTCACCGCTGGACTTTGCTGGGGTCAACTGAAATCCCTTCTGATGAAACCATGTGTCAAGGAAGGCTATACTGTCCAACCAGAAGTCACACTTGCTCCTCTTAGCATGAAGCTCTCTGCTGGAGAGTCTGCAATACAATCCTCAAGTGTTCTGCATGCTCCCTGTTGTTCTTTGAATAGATCAGATGTCATCTATAAAAACAACTACAAAACTGATCCAAATAAGGCGAGAACACTCGTTCATCAAATCCATGAAAACTGAAGGGGCATTGGTGACTCCGAAAGGCATCTACTAAAACTCATAGTGGCCATAACGGGTCCTGAATGCCGTCTTCAGAATATCTTCTTTCTTCACCCTAGCTGATGGTAACCCGACTGTAAATCTAATTTAGAGAATACAACGGGCTCCATGGAGCTGATCAAACAGATCATCAATCCTGGTAAGGGATAACTTGTTCTTGATGGTAACTTTGTTCAATTCTCTATAATCAATACAAAGCCTTTTACCACCATCCTTCTTGTTCGCCAATAATACTGGAGCTCCCATGGTGAAGTACTTGGTCGAATCAATCCTTTGTCTGAGTATTCCTGCAGCTGCTTCTTCAGAATCTCTAACTCCGTCGGTGCCATCCTGTACGGAGCTTTGGATATAGAGCTGCTCTGGAATAGTATCAATAGAGAACTCAATCATCCTCTCCGGTGGAAGTCCTGAGATCTCAGCAAACACACCTGGGAATTCATCCCACACCGGTACTCCCTTCCGAATCTCTGAAGTAGTCATCCGAGTCTTTCCCTGGTAGACTTCACTTCTCCACTAAACTGGAATTCCGGCTGAAGAGGGATTCTAAAATTAATCTTCTTCTCCCTACAATCAATTACTGCATAGTATTGACTGAGCCAGGTCATGCCTAAGATTACATCGTACCCTTTGGTGTCTAGTACGAGCATATCTATGGCCAAGGTCTTATCACAAAGTTCTACTGGACAATCAGCACAAACTCTAGAGGATATGACTACTCATTCCCTGTACTAATCTCCCATTTGTGGTCTAAAGATCTAACGGTATAGAATGCAATGCCACAAAATGATCGGAGATATAACAATGGGAAGCACCTGAATCGAAGAGAGCTAAAACAGGTTTTGAATGAACTCTGATGTTACCTGTATCACCTCCTCAGAAGTCTCAGCCTCTTCTTCAGTCAAATTGAAAGCTTGGCCCTTCCACGCCCTGCTGCAGCCCTAGCTCCTCTCTGGACTGGGCGAAAAGCTTGCTGTGGAGGAGGGGGAAGAGCTCTCCTCATCACTGGTCCCTGGTTCCTCTGCCCAAGTGGCCTGGAAGTACCCTCTGTCCATTCGGTCCTTGAGGTGCCGGCAAAGCCTGATTGGCTATCCCCATTCTCCTGTGTGGACAGGCCTCTATGGCATGGTCTCGGGAACCACACACTAAACATAGTCCATTTGCCCTACGGCAATTCTGTCGAATATGGCCTGGCTTCTGACAATAACTGCAGAAGGAAAAAGGTTGGGCCGTCTGGTAAGGAGCTGGTCTGAATGGTTGCCTCACAGTCTGAACCTTTGCTGCTCTGTAAGGGCCCCTCTTCCCATTGGTGGAAACGGCCTCTTCATGGCCTGGTCCTCATCTGGTTCACTTGCTTCTTCTCTAACCCACGCTCCACTTCTCGAGCTATGGTGAGAACTTCTGAATAGGTCTTCAGTTGCTGGGGCATTAAGAAGACTTGTATATCCATCTGCAGGCCCTGCTGGAATCTACTTGCCCGCTTCTCCTCATCCGTTACCATGTACGGAGCAAAGCGGCTGAGTCTAAGAAATTCCGCGGCATACTCGTCCACGGACTTATCCATTGCTGGAGTCTGATAAACTGCTCTTCCATGTCCTTCTGAGCAGTAGCTGGGAAGAATCTACTGTAAAAACTCTTGGAGAATGTGTCCCAGGTGACAGGCTTCTCCAATCTGGCTCCTCAGCTAGCCACCAAGTTCTAGCTACATCTTTAACTGAATCTTGGCGACCTCCACTTGGTTCTCCTTTGGTACTCGGGCTGCGTTCAGCAGATCTGATGTATCTGTCAGCCATTGCTCTGCATCCAGGGGTTTCTCTTCACCCGTAAATATGGCTGGCTGCAGCCGTCTGAAGTCTAAAATATTCCCGGCCTCTGTTCCTTTGGAGCTGCTAACTCTTGCCGGAGAAGTTCCGTCTGTTGCTGCTGTTCTCCATCATCGTCTGAATGACCCTCAGAATATCGGTATTCTCTCCAGTGGGTCCATTCGATGCTTGCCCAGAGGGTTACGACCCGTCCTTCTCTCCATATCGAATTGGGAAAAGATAACTGGAATTTGGAAACAAATGGAAGGAGTTTAGGACACAAGGGAAGGAATCAAGAAGGACTCGATAACTTTGTACATGTAGTTGGCAATAGCAAATTACAGTAATTTGCTGCTTAATTGTACTATAGGTGTGAGAGCCTAGGCTCTGATACCAACCTGTAACGCCCGATCCTGGCGGATACGGAGACGTCACTGCGATGTATATACGTAGGTCAGAAAGTACCCCCACGTATATACGCTAAGCATCAAGTACAACAAGGATCAGAGTACACGACAAAGCGTGGTATACATACATATGCCAACTAAAAGTACAAATACAAAGTTATACAGGATATGATAAGCTATTACACTTTACCAGTGTATTTTATCACAACCAAGTCCAAAAGTAAGATTTACAATATGTATACAAAAAGCTCACGAGGTGGATGAAGATCCCGTGAGTCAAAATGAGAAGACTGGCACGAAGAACAGGAACTAGTCTGCCTGCTCACTAAGATAAGCTTGATCCTCTGGGATGGCTCCACTTCGATCCAAGCTTCGGAACCTGAATATACAAATCCAAGGGAGTCAGGACCTCCCAACAATGAACAGGCTACAGCAAAAGGCTAAGAGACAAGAATATGAGAGTTAGAAAAGTATAATGAATACCAATCAACAAGTAATGGAAGCATAAAGAGATAAAATCAGAATATAATGGATCCACAGTTAAAGTCTATTATTATTAATACTTGTCTTACTGTGATATCTAGCTATGTGACCCAGCGTCCCAGCGCACATAGATCATATCCTAGTAAAGCAAGGTTGTTATTGGAAACCAGCGGGATTATCAACGAACTATGTTTACAGTGGATCCCGTACATGCCCGGGATAACGGTCCAGGATTGTTCCGTTGCTTGGTGACGGAAGCCAGCCGCTAGGCTAACAGGAGGGACTTATGTATGCCCTTTATCATGATAGTATTCAGGAAGAGAGAGCAAGCACTCCCCTCGGTCCCCTGGAGGCCCTCAGGTCAGACCGGAATATAATTGTACAATATACCTAATACCACTGTAAACACGAACACATATCGATATCCGCATGTTTTCCCCGACCCAATGTAAGTTGGTCCATTTTATACAAAAGTTGAATGCATCATGCTTGGTTTAAGAGATAGCATGATAAGAGATGATATTCACTATTAACAAGTCATGAAGTGGAAATATATAATAACAAGTCATGGTGTAATATGAAGTAAGATCCATCAAGTAACCTGTCATGAGGTATCAGTCATGAAGCAAAGTAACAATAATACATAGCACATGAACCAATGATAAGATCCAAATTCAGAAAAGAAATCAACTAAGACAAACAGTCAGAATTAGTCGACTAGGTGGAAATGGTTAGTCGACTAATAGGGGTCTTAAGTCGACTAACAGTCTGGATTAGTCGACTAAAACTGGGTTCCAGAAAGTTGGAATTCTGATTCAGGAAAGTTAGTCGACTAGGTGAAATGTGTAGTCGACTAACAGATACCTAAGTCGACTAATAGTGGGGCTAAGTCAACTAAAACTGTGATACAGAGAGTTGGGATTTATTTCAGGGAAAAGTTAGTCGACTAGGGTGGAAATGGTAGTCGACTAGGGGTCTCAAGTCGACTAATATCTAAGCTAAGTCGACTGGAGCCGAGAGTTGGGTTCCTGGTTCAGGAAAAGGTTAGTCGACTAGGGAGGAGATGGGTAGTCGACTAGGGGTCTCTAGTCGACTGGTAATTTGGTATAGTCGACTAAAACTGTGTTTCAGAAAAAGGTTTGTTTCAACTAAGGGTTTAAGTCGACTAGCTCCTAGGTCAAGTCGACTAATCGTGGGAAAACAGAGTACAAAACAGATTTTCTGATGGTTGTGTTTGATGTCTAAAAACATGATTTGAAGATGTAAATATACAAGATATGAGAACACAAGTGTGCTAGGAATTAGACAAGTCTTGGTGAGTAAAAATACTCACTTTGAACAGTTAAATCGAGGCTTTACGAGTTCCGAAAAGATCGTAGTCGACGATATCACAACTTGTATCCTTGGCGATATTGCGGACGATCCCAATCCAAAGAAGTGGTGGTTGCTTGAGATGGAGAAGATGACCTAGGGTTTTGGAGTTAGGGTTTGAGTTGAGATGAAGGAGGGAAAGTGTGAAAGCTAATTCTTGTTGAAGTGAAGAAAAGAGAAATAAAAATGTAAAGGAAAGTTATATAGGATTTTGATTTTGTAAAGGAGGTGTAAATAAGGTAATTGAGAGGGGGGTTTTGTGCAAATAGAGGAGGGTGAGTTGTCTCCTTGGGCCTATCATAGCCGGCCATGGAAGAGAGAGAGAGAAAGAGGGCATTAATGGTAGAAGTTGGTGGAAGAGTGTGGGTTTGTTGGAATTTGGAAAAGATTGGAATTTTGGAAATTGGAAATCTTGTGGCTTGTGAAGGAAGGAAAGGAAAATAGGGAAAGGAAAAAGGAAAAAGAAATTATAAAGAGAAGATATTTTCTTTGATTTGAAAAAATGAAAAATTGGAAACACAGATTCCCGGGTTTAAGTCGAGGATACGGAAAACATTTCGGAAAATACCGAAATCGTCCGAAATTTAAGTATCTCGGAACGACTCGTAAATTTTCCAAAAAATCAAGAATAATATATGAGACTCATAGTGAAATCCGTTTTAAGAAATACTGTATAGTTTTAAAACTAAAAATCCTGGAATCAGCTAGCTACCGACTCCGTTGGAATTTTCATAAATTCATAAAATTCTCAGAAAAAGTATTTAGGTAAGAAATATGATTCTAAGAGGAAATGTCTAAAGGACTTTCTAGAAATCCTTAACTGTTTGCAAATTAAAAATCCGAGAATCGATCAGCGGCACTGGTCGACACCGGTTTGAAGAAATTCATTTTAATTCAGGAAAAATCCAGAAAATCATAGAAAATCTAAAATATTTGAAAATGATATTTAAAATTGAAATCAGTCAAATACAGGAAATAAATCGAAAAATAAAATCGAAAATCAGAATACGCAACTAAGTACGTATTCCAGGAACGGGGTATTACAACTTTAACAAAGAACTCATCTCTCACTTGGTATTTTTCTCCCGGGACGTAGGACGCATCAAAGGAACCTTTTTAGGCGAGTAAATTTACTCGCCAAGACATGGATAACTTATTTTATACTTGTATTTTTATATCAACAACCACAACCTCAAAAATTTGTTCTGCTCTCAGTTTGCCCTCTGTTAGTCGACTTGATCCAGTTATTAGTCGACTTGAAACCTTATTAGTCGACTACTTCCTTGTCTCAAGTCGACTAACCTATTATGAGACGCGACCCTTGAGACGCGGCCTTATTAGTCGACTACCCCTTTATCCCTAGTCGGACTAACTTTTTCCTGAAGACGCGACCCTATGAGACGCGACCTTACTAGTCGACTTGGCCTTCCTCTATAGTCGACTAACTCCTTCATAAGTCGACTACTTGCCTCTCCCTAGTCGACTAACTTTAGCTGTCTGCTGTGGTTAATCACTTCCTTGAATATGGACCTATTCCTCGGGACATGTATTATATATTGTTATTTCATGACTTGTCACTTGACGAATATCACCCCTTGTCATGCTATCTCTTGACACCAGGCATGATACACTTGACTTTTATAATTATCACGATAACGGGAATGATACCGGACATCATGTTTACAACTTGAATTACGTGATATAGTACACATCGTACTCCTGATACTCCTGTCTTCATAATATTCCTGACTTGCTCCTGCTCATTCCCGAAATCGGATAATTAATTAAAGAACTCATAAAATGAGACAACTTACATCGGGTCGGGGGAAACATGCGGCTATCAATATATGTTCATGTTACAGTGGCACTAGGTATGTTGTGCAACTAAATTTCCGGTCTGACGTGGGCCTCCAGGCGACCGAGGGGAGTGCTGGCTCCTCATTCTGGTACCATCTGATAAGGGCATTCCATAAGACCCTCATGTACGCCTTGCGGCTGGTTCCGAGCACCAGTAACGGAACGTCATGGATCGTGGTCCCGGGCAAGCACGGGACCCACTGTAAACATTGTTCGTTGATACCCCCGTTTGGTTTCCAATAACAGCTCGATTTACTCATATGTGAATGTATGTGGTTGGGACGCTATTACACATACTAGACATACGGTTTAGAACGAGTAATAAGTATAAATAATGAAAATGGTAGAAATAGAGTTATTCAAGCCTTACTACTTTCACTTTATGCTCCATTTCATGCTTACTGTACACGTACACTCAACACAGTTTGATGCTTAACACTGTTTTGATCATATCCCCCATGAATATACTCTACATGACACTTGGCTTTCACCGGTATATTTGTTAGGGAGTTTCTGACTCCCCTGAACTTGCATGTTCAGGTTCTGAAGCCGGACTGAAGCGGAGCCCTCCACTGAAGATCAAGCCTATTTCTCGGAGCAAGCTGATTTGTCCTAACTCCTTCTGTTCCTGAACCTTTCTACAAGCTCGGGATTTCCTTCTCAGCCCGTGAGCACCATTTTGTTGTACAAATTGTAATTTCACTTTTATTTCTGGCTGTGATATAATATACATGTACAGTATATCACGCTCTGTGATAACTTGTAATCTTTATTTGAATGTATGATTGCACGTGCTTCCGTACTCTTTTACTTGCCTGTACTGATGCTTAGCGTATATACGTGAGGGTATTCCAACCTGCGTATGTACGTCGCAGTAACGTCTCCGTACCCGCCGGATCGGGCGTTACAGGTTGGTATCAGAGCCCAGGCTCTCACACCTACAGTACAACCAAGTGCAAATTAATAGGATCTTAATTTGCAGTTGGAATTCATGTTAGTTCTGACTCCCTGAACTTGCATGTTCAGATTCTGAAGCCTGGACTGAAGCGGAGCCCTCCACTGAAGATCAAGCCTATTTCTCGGAGCAAGCTGATTTGTCCTAACTCCTTCTGTTCCTGAACCTTTCTACAAGCTCGGGGATTTCCTTCTCAGCCCCGTGAGCACCATTTGTTGTACAAATTTTATTTCACTTTTATTTCTGGCTGTGATATAATATACATGTACCAGTATATCACGCTCTGTGATAACTTTGTAATCTTTATGTTGGAATGTATGATTGCCACGTGCTTTCCGTACTCTTTTACTTGCCTGTACTGATGCTTAGCGTATATA
>JAVJIF010025837.1:0-57744 GCA_038442645.1 Agave tequilana | reverse complement strand
TTAGACCGCGGGCTGTTGATTGAAATATGCTTCAGCATTTTCTGTGGTTTATAATTTGATCAAAAAATGATCATTCTATTATACTTTGGTGGTGATTTTTTTTAATCAATTGAGTGGCAGGGTGGTGGATTTGACAAGCTCACATTGGACAGTTTATATGACGAGGCAGCCTATAGACAGCAGCAGCAGCAATACCTTGGACCTCCCAATCCATTCATGACACCTGACCCCTTCGCTGTTTCTAGCCAAATAGCTGCCCCACCTGCTGTTCAAATGGCAGCAATGGGCCAACAGCAAGCAGCAATGATGATGCCACCAAATCCTTTTGCACAGCCAACACCGTTTGCTCAGCCAGTATCGGCTCTTCCTCAGCATCATATGTTTAGTGGCGGAACAGCAGCACCCAATCCCTTCGGGGACACCACTGGATTTGGAGCGTTCCCTTTAAATAACCACTCTCAGCAAAGCAATCCTTTTGGAAGTCCACTGCTGTAGCTCAAGTAATGCCTTCCTTTCCCTGGTACCTGCCTTCAATTTTTTTCCTGGAAATGCTTAATATTGTGAATGCTCGTATCCTGTATTGGCGGCGAGAGATGTTTTTCTTGGAATGTGAAGGGACAAATACGATGTGTTGATGCTGGTTGTATGCAAGTATGGTCATTGATGTTCTTGTGAATTATACAACCTGAAATCATGATCTTATACATATTTTTTCTGTTTCAGGCTGATGATAAGTATTTTAATGCAATTGAAGGTGAAAGTTTGTATTAGATTTATGCTTTGAGTAAAATTTCAACAGGTATGAGAAATTCTGGAATGGAGACAAATGTATAGGTGCAATATATATGGTTCTATATAGAATTACCTGAGATTGAGTATAGTTTATGACTGCAACTGAGTGACAAACGTTGATGCATTTTTTTTGCATGCAAGATATGATACATATGAACTGCTAAGATAACGCAAGTAATGCAATTGAGCGAATTAATTACTGGTATGTTTTGCATGTCATGCTCTCTTCTTTTTTCATAACATAAGCTCTGATGGGATGAACAAGGTACAAATACAGATACCGTGATACAAATATGGGGAAACATTAGGGATATGTATGCTAACAGTTATTATACAGAAAAATCAGATGCGAGAATCATATCCAACACTCTTGAATTTGATTGAGATACTTTTATTGACAAGACCAGCAATAAGTGATAAGCTTGGGGCTTTGATTCAATTGCATTGCATTTCAACCAAGGCCAAAACAGCCGTCACGCATTTTGCTTACAAAAGAGTACATAACAAAAGGAGCCTTGAGCTATAATTCACTATCATATGGTTTGAAGCAGTGACAAAGATTTAACGGTTCATCACATTAGTAATTTGTATGCATACATCCTTCAGTTCAGCTATAAATTCCCTCCCATCATATATAGAACACCTGTTCACAAGGATAGCATGTGCGACTTTTAAAGCTTCCCAGTCAGGCCATCCACGGCGCAAAGAATCTACGACTTATTGGATGCTGGCACCAGCGGCTCTAACTCGAGGACCCATCAAGCGGAGGTTCTATCCCACAGATCCACAACCGAGCGAGAATGGGATGTCAACATCCAAAAATCCCCATTTGATATTCCATAACGGGAATAAAACAGGTGCTGAATGCAAAACCAGACTTGTGGTTGATTACTAGGGGGGTTCTCTGTAGCGAAGCCAGTGACAGCAGAATCTGCTTCAATAACCGAACCAGACTTCAGATGGTCGATTAGTAAATGACTATGATCAACCCGAGAAGACATCTCACTAGTACTTACCTGGAGATAATATTGGGAACATATATCAGACCTCTGGAGTTGATGTCATTATAATTTATGTGAATAATTGCGGTATTTGCCTCTCACCAAGGAAGGGGGGAAAATTGAAAATTTTGTACAGATTTACAACCACATGCAAAGAATACCTCTTGGAGGACCGAAGAAAATTTCATTGCTTTGACACCTTGGTGATCAGTGATTTGCTCTTCTCAATGGGTGGTTTCCAGATAATTTCATCCAGTTTGTTACAGAAATTCTTATTGAACTGCAAAGCAACTAACTAGTGTTAAAACATTTCAAGAGGTAACAGTCAAGCTAAATTTTCTCAGAAAATTTGAGGGGGAAATGGCATAATTTCGAGCTCGCAACACAACCCATGAGCTGTGAAATACAAGGACCAAAGGGAGGTATAGACGTGACTCTTAACATCAAGATCAGGCTTCAATAATATATGATACATCTTTATCATTTAATTTAATTAGCATGACTTTATATTATGCATTTTCAACTAAAATGGACATCACAAATTCCTGAAAAGTGAACTTGAGTTCACGCTCACAGAAAATTAACGTACAAAGCAATTAAAAAGTAAAATGAACACCGATTCTTGGGGAAAAAAAGAAAAATTAAATCTTGCATATGATGCCAACTGTCCAATTCCACAAAATTCACAAATTAACGGAACGAAGGCTCAGAAAAGCACTGACCTTAATATATTCAGTAACATCTCCTGCGGTTCTTTCAATTTCAACCATAAATATTGATGGGGCAACTTCAAAATCTACAATTATTATGTAGCAAGTGCAAGAGAAAAAAAGAGACTTAGAAAGTTAAGCAAATAAAATTACAGTGGTAAAATATTACCTTTTTCTTTCTGAAAACAAAAGAAAGAAGTCTTTTAATTAAAATTGAACAATGGGACTCACTTCCAACATAACAGAAAAATATGTAGTTTTATCTGCTGAAAGGCCTTCCACCCTCATCTGCAAAGATGTTGTCAAGATCATGAAATAATAATTAGTTCTCAGCAAAAAACACAAAAGAATATATCAATCAGTTAATCAAGGTTGTAAAGTACATGGAGCAAAATGTAAAAAAGAGCAACATCAACTCAGCAACAATATTCTTGTCAACAAAGTCCTCTTTCGTTTATTTTTCAAGCCATCCAATTACCTAATTAAGTACAAATCTGTAGTTTAAATTAGTCACTTGTCCTTCTTCACTCAGACAATTTACAGACCAATTCAGGTACCAAAAAGATAGTAGCAAATATAAACTCTTCAGAGAAAAAACTACTTTCCTTTGAAAAAGCAACCAATAGCAATTACCAAAATGTGTAATTTCAGAGAACCCAGCTTCTTTTCTTCCACTTTCATAAAAGAATATCGGAACCCCGATCTTCAACAAAAACTCAATACAATGAAACAATCTCTATTCCCTTCAATCTCCAGATGTAGTCCAAAAACTTTTAAGTATGCTAAATGATGAGTTTTTATCACCCATCCTGGTTCTCCATTTGTTGGATAAAATAACCAGCTCCATCATGGTTCTACATTGTTGGGTAACATGTTTAGCTAATTCCATGCGTCTAACCCAAAAAATCTTCTTTGGACTTTTCTATCTTCCCTTTCTTTCGTCATTCTGGTTGCTTGTCATAAATTTTGGCAGGTCTTTTTATCTAGAGCCTTCTCTCGATGATGCCATTTGGAGGAAAAGTAATACCATGATGATGACTTTTCCCTAATTAAATATAAGTATCCTTAATACGCTTATATATCAAACTGTTTGTAAGAATTGTCTAAATAATATTCTCTTGGCTATGCTAACCTTTTAATAAACGCCAACTTTAGTAAATGTGCCGCATCAAATTTGGCACCTGTTAAAATGATAATGACCTGTACGATTCCAGGATATGGCATTCCTTTTTCACAACAGCTCCAAAAGCAATTAGCATATTGATCTATTTACTTTATTATATGTAGCATCAAATAATTGTCATGATATGTCTATGCTGATCTAACTAGAATTTTTCAGCCTTTTTGCACTTGATGCATGAGCAGGTTTACTATGTTACATACATCCACATGCGCACACATTTTCCGACACAAATGGTCAAGCCGAATTCTCAGACAATAAAAGGTGAAAACTGATCATCAATCCCATGTTTGCTTTGACATACAAAACGCCAAACAGGAAAGTGGGCATTTTTACCCAAACTATTACTTAGAGATCATGCTTAACAAGCCTGCTAGAAAGATTCTTCCACATGAAAGTACAGTCTCCATCTTCGTTTAATCTCTCCATGTTTCAATAAATTTTTCTATCCTCATTTTTGATAAATCTAAGTTGATCTTTATCTCAACATCTCTCCCTCCCCCAACCTAGAGAATTTTGTGCAGCTCTTTCTCATATTTTTTTCAGCTTGACTAAATTAAACAGGTTAGCATACTAGATTTTTGATATCCTTTTCAGCCTTGTTATATCTTTCATGAACATCAACTTCATTCACATATCATGTGCTTTGTACTTTTATTCAGACAAAAGGAGTTGTTGACATTTTTTCATTCAGGTCGTAAGTTTGATTATCCTTGGGTTATGGAAACATACACTACTTATTAAGAGAAATTCCTTTTAGACCAAAATGGGACAGGTCTCGATGGGACAGCTGATGTGTACTAATTAATTATAATTTTCAACTTTCCAACTAATTAATTATAACTTTCAACTTTCCAACTTGGACTGGTTAATAAAGTAATTAAGGGCAATTTTGGAACACTAATGAAACCCTCTCCCCTTCCAAATTCACAACATAAACCCATCAGCCCTTAGCTCCTCCCAATGCCCATTGGTAAGGCCAGAGCGTCGTCTCGTCCTTCGTCGTCCTCCGTCGCCGCTCTCGGCTCGTGCCATCCTTGTAGCTTCTGCTTTCTTGGTTTTGTTGCCTTTTAACTTCTTCTATTTTAATTTCATCTTCTCCCCAGAGGTTTTTAGAGCTCATCTCCTTTCTCAAACCAATCTTTAAGCTCAACCAAATTTATCACATCACATTAGAAACTCATTCTTCAATCCCCCTAACTTCAACATCGAAAAAAAAGAAAAGTATGAAAAAAAGTCGATGCATCAAGAATTAGGAATCAATGGATAAAGGAGTCAAGGACCAAGAGAAAAATGTTAAACAAAGTTCAAAACAACTCTTTACTTTGATCTCGAAGGGCAAATGCCATAGTTCACAAACAGAGAGATTCTTCTTGTTTTGTGGTTTTACTTCTATTAATCTTTGCCCAATTTGTTTTGTTTTGAATAATAATCTTCTTCTCTTTTGCTTTTGGACTAGTTCTCATCCTCCGTCCTCATGGCCGATGAAGCCGACAGCCCCTCCGCTGTCTCATCCTCCTCGCCATTCATTCGACGATGGGCGTGAGTGGTGAGGTTGCTTGTCGATGGGAGGATCAGCAGCGACGAGGGAGGAGCGGATTTAGGGGAAGAAATAGACCAGAGATGAGAAATAAGAAAAAATTATGACTAAAATACCCTCACTGTTATTTAATTGGAACTTAATTATAGCCAACTCACATGACACGCGAGCATGCCACATCAGCTGTTCCATGATCCTGTCCCATTTTTGGGTCTGGCTAGCAGTGCTCACTTATTAATATGCCAATTAGCTAACGTAAAGAGTTTTTACAACGACTGACTGGGAAACAATGTGATATATTAGAAAATAATTTCTAATTGTTTTTTAAACAAGTCTGGTCTAAATGTGAGATCCCATTTTATATTCTCTATGTCACTCTTAAACAAGTCTTGTAACCTAACAAATCAAGGAACAAATTGAGTAGATCTTCTCATATTCTTGGACCACCTTTTTCAGTTTTACATGCATTCCAACCTTTCATTTGTATTTAATCCAATACATGAGATAATATCTGATTGCATCTCTGCAGATTAACTGTGTTATTCAACTTCAAACAGTTCATTAGTTCTATATCTCAAGAATAACTAGAGCTTTTTCAACGAACTACTGGTTGAATTTTGGGCAATTTAATAGTTCTATAATCTCAAGAATAGTTGGAGCTTTTCCAGAATGCTGATAATGCCTGATAAATAACCATCTAGTATCAGACTATGTTCTAGAGCTGATACACCAACAAGACATACTGGATATAAATGTGAAATCCCCGTGTAAGTTTCATTCCTAACTTAGCGTGATGGAGATATGCTGCAGCATAGACATCTAGATTTGATCTACATCTATGCTTGCTTCAAATGCTAAGAAGGCATTTAATTAGCAATTCGCATGAAAAGTAGAGGTGCAGTAATCAACAAGAGTGATCAGTTCTTAACTGTACCTTGTAATTACGAATATGGGTCTTGTATCCCATTGATTGCGCAACAACTTCCATAGTCGACAAAATAACTTTTGCTGGTTTGCGTGAAAGAAAGCGAGTTTGATGTTTAACATAATCCTGTCAGGACAGTAAAATGTGATTTAAAAAAATCATGTGAGTGATTAATTGCACTTATGAGTTTCCAACCAGGTTCAGTGTCCAAATTCACGATAAAAGAATGAAGAAACAAAGTCATAAAAACATATGTTTGAATATTACTGCAGAGATATAAACTTGCCAACGACCTTATTAGGTCCCTTGATGTTTTAGATGAGCATGCCAAAAAAGGGGCCATAACTTGCCAACCCATGTTGCTGGTCCTGACCTACATGACTTGAAACACATTAATTATGCGTCTACAGGTTTAAATCTATTCAAACAGTTCTTTTGTAAGTTCTACATGTGTGCTTTAGGGTATTCTACAAGTTGGAGATCAGCATAATAGCATGGGATTTTCAATGAGGATATCTTGTACCGCTTACAGAATTCTTGCGGACTATATCCAACTCTCTTCCATACACTTGGGATGAAGGCTTGATATTCTAGGTCTATACCTAACTATGCCGTGTGAACGAGTGGGTGGGTGGGTGGTGTATTACCTCAAGTTATAGTGAATAGTCCCATATGAAACATACCGGAAATTCTCTAAATCTCTAATATATAATAGTTTCCATAAACTCAAAAATTATTCGTAACTAGCATTGTTTAAGGATGAACCGTGAAAAAATATACTTAGAACGTGACAAATGGTATTAAAGCTAGCACCAACTGGAAGTGCGGAACTAAGTGCCAATGCTATAGGAAAAATGCCACGCCACACATGGATGTAGTGGGGACAACCTCTTGAATCCTTAGGAGCCACCTCTAGAATTCATGAAGGTTATCTCTAGAATTTCACATCACCTGGTGAAGTGTTAGTATGGT
This sequence comes from Agave tequilana, assembly GCA_038442645.1. Classification (NCBI taxonomy): domain Eukaryota; kingdom Viridiplantae; phylum Streptophyta; class Magnoliopsida; order Asparagales; family Asparagaceae; genus Agave; species Agave tequilana. The sequence goes on along the minus strand of JAVJIF010025837.1, from coordinate 50,624 downwards.
GGGGACATCATACTCTAAGTGAGGGAATATGTAATACCCCAACTTAGAGTGAATTGGATATTACAATGAAAAAAATTTCTAACATATATAATAGTTTTGATGAACAGAAGGATTAATTGTAGCTAGTATTTTTGAGGGAGAATCATGGAAAAAAATATACTTGAGGCATGACAAATTGTGATGTTTGGACCTGCACATATATTCCTGATTAAAGATCTATGTTGCATAATTTTGTGTTATGATGCCTATTCACTAGCATAACCGTTCCAAGGTTGACTAGGTAGGATCATAGAAAGTTGTTTAAGTTCTGCAATTCACATATATTCCTGATTAAAAGACCCAGGTTGCATTATTTTGTGTTATGATGCCTATTCACCAGCATTACTGTTCCAAGGTTGACTGTATAGGATGATAGAAAGTTGTTTAAGTTCTGCAATTCACGACGAATTAAAGATTTGATGGAATTGTAGGCCTTAAGGTGCGCAGCAACACTTGATCCAATAATAAAAAAGTAAACCATAGATATATCTTAAACTATAACAAGAGATCTTTATGAAAGCAAAAAAAAAAAAAAAAAAACAGACAATCGCATTAATTAGCTAGTCTACAGGGCTTACCTCTTTTCGATCAAATAGTGATGAAAGGTTCAGCCCTTGGGATAAAATAATGAGATCAAATGCATTAAGAACAAGAGGGCTTGATTCCTCATTTTGAAATTGTTGGCTAGTCTGATCCTGCAATTCCATAGAATTAATAGCATTAATAAGAGATATAATTCACAACTGGTGGTAAATATTAGCATCAATATACAGTACAGAACAGATTATTGTGAAATAATGTTGTAAATGAAAAGAAATATCATTTGTGCTGTCCAAGCTTCATTGAGCTTGCCGGTTAAGTTTCTGATGTAAGATGGTGCTGGAGTATTTTAGTAGGGTCAAACAGAGACAAAATGAGAAACTTTCAATAACATCCCCACCATGCTAAGATAAATAAAACATGTGTCCTACATTTAAACATTTACAAATTAGCTACTACATGAAATTGCATTAGGAGATAATATATAAGATACTGTGTGACAGTTCTAATTTTGGGAATAAAGGAATATAAACAGATGGTTCAGCTAGTTTGGCAAAAGTAGTACCTTGATATAGAAGTGAATAATCCAGCAGGAAGGGTTATGCAGTGACAAAAAGAAGAAACCAAAGGGAGAGGAGAAAAAGATGCTCTTTGACTTGAAAATTTAAGAAAAACAAATGTGAAACTAACCTAGAGGGTTCACATACTTCATTTAAATGGACCTCATTCATGTCAAACAAAGGATATGAACACAAAGCATAAGGGTGCAATAGAAGAACCACTATGAATTTATTTTTTTGAGTATGATATTATGAAATCATAAAATGATAAAAGCAATAATCAAATTCCCAAGAAGGCCACTGCAAGCAGAATTATAACTACCAGTTTTTAGTTTACATTAGATTTTACATAACACGTTATATGAATGAAAATGAAGTGTCAGCCAGAAAGTCTACTGGATGCTGTAGGAAGATTTCCAGCTTAGAAGAATCATAATTAACTGTTCAGTTTACCACAAGGACACTTGCATGTCTATCATGACATTCAAATATATATGGGCGTAATTGTAAGAAGAGCAATACAGACCTGTCCCAACACTTAAAACAGAACCTAACACAAACATGCAGGTTGGGGACAAAACCTAATGAGAGAATAAGCGGCATCTTGTCCAAAAAATTAATCTTTCTAATGAATGTTAAAAAGGGCAGGAAAGCAATCCTTACCTCAGGATCATCAAAAACAGCATATACGTCATCAAGGTTCACATCCTCATTTTCAAAATGTCTGGTAGGAACATAGTTCTTCCTAAACCACTCGTCGCTTCTGATATCTTCTATTCTGATACGCTGTCAAAGGACAGAAATGTCAAGTAACCACCAAAACGGAAGACTAGTTAGTCCATTTGATACATTATATTAACATGTAGTATCAGATGGCTTGATAGGAGTACATATGCACATGCACAATAACATGTTTGCTCAGTCAAATTCTCTCTTCCTTTCACTTGACAGCATTATCCTACAAATATCACACATACATCACAGCCACATTATTGGATAGACATTATAGTTCGAGGACTTGGCCAGTGGATAACACCAAGATAAAGTCATCTATATAAGTACAAATCGGAGATGGCATTCTAAAGTGATTGGTGATGATTAAGTTCAAGAGCGGGCATACCCATCTGTAACCAAACTTTTGCCGATCAAGTTGCTTCTTAAATATGATATTGTAACTCATTGGTACCAAGGTTAAGGGGAAGCCTGCCGGAGGATTTTGGACAGTAATCTGAAGAGAGAATAAACTGCCATAGACGTAATTTAAATTGCAATGTGGGACATGGCAGCATGGAACTGATTACCGTGCTTCACGGGCAACTGTGATTCAGGAGCAATGAGATGGGTGAGGGTCTTGTGTTGAATATATGATGTGACTACCGAACATGCATGTTAGAGTTAGAATTATGGATTACAAAGAACTATTTTTCCTTGGAATAAAGGAAATTGCTAATATTGACATGCTAACATAATTCCACAAAAAGGGTCTGATACCATAAGTAAATATGCATATTATAAGAGTATATACTGGAAATTAGAACAGTGATAAAGAACAAAATGTTTGACACACCAATGGTAAATTTATAGGGTGAAAATGAGAGTAGCTGCTAAGCTAAAAACAATTGGGAAGAAAAACGGGGTATAATAGCTACAAACAAATAAGATATGAATCAGATGGAGCATAGAGGATGGATGGTCAGGGAAAGTGGAGGTTGAAGAGATTTAAAAAAAAAAAAACTGACGAGGTAAAAATGTACATAGCATAGGAACCTACTTTAGTAGACGGTGAAAAATAAATAACAGGTGGTATAAGTGACTCGTCGCTAAATTGCATAAGGAGAAGTTCATATTGAAGTGATCTAACCTCATGTTCTCAATAGCTCAGGAGACTTGATAAAAGATAAATGGAAAGATTACTAGGAACAGCTAAAATGTTCCCTAAGCAGTTTTAGGAAACCTGATTAAAAATGAATGGAAAGATAAAGCCATCTGAAATCATGTGTGCCACAATGAGCATAATTTTTGAGCCCTTATACTAGACTTATATATAGCATATTCTAACAATAATAGTTTCTTATACATAGACTAATGGGAGTTCTTTTATGGTTCATTTAAGGTTGATGGCCTGGTGATTAAGTTTATCAATATTAGATATATCTGTCATGCTCGCTCTCAGAAAATCACTTTACATAAACAATCTTATATCAAAAGCAAACTTAGCACTTAACAGTCCATCAAACTCATGTGGCCCCCTGAGCCATGCGAAAAGACATCAAGTCTAAACATGAGTCCCATGGAAAGGCAAAATAGATGGGGTTAAACAAACATATTTTAAATTTTGCATAAGATAAGATTTGAACCGAGGACCTCTAGGAACATGGTGCTAGATACCATGAAAAAACTATTTTACCCTTAAGCTCATGCTTATGGGTTTTAAGTTAACAATCTATATCAAGCGAGTTTAGCACTAGATGCTCCCGGTCTTAATGCCATCTTATTCACAGTTAATACATGTCATGTTGAATGCGCGTGTCCGTCTATCTGAGGCATAACCCAACCACCACCCCCCCCCCCCCCCCCCCCCCCCCCCCCCAACCCAAAAAAAAAAAAAAAAACCGCGCGGTCTATTCAAGGTATTTAAGTAACAACCACCAAGTAGTCTCAAAATAGGAAATGTTCCAGATATTTCCGTCAACTACTCATGCATCTAGTACTTATCGAGAACCCAAGTTTGTAATAAACTAAAGAATCAAAATAGGTGTTGCTATACATAGCATTGACATTTTTCTTTTTGTAGTTGTATAGATATCACACCCCATTTCCCCAAGATCCAATGTAGTATATTTTGCACTATTTTGCATTTTTGTAGTGAAGGATGCCATTTGAATAAAACATATGGTCATGGACTTATTGCAAAAACCGATATAGAGGGAGAGCACCTTGCAAGACTTCAGGTTAGATTTCTAAATTCTAACCATATGAAAACCAAACGAAAAGGCTTTAAATGTTTCTCTCAGAATTGGTTTTGGCAATTTATGCAAAATTTTTGTTTACATGCTTATGCTATATTACTCTTGTTGCATATTTCTCTTGGATTTTGTTCTTCATATCATTTAGAAAGCATTCAAATTTTAAAATTTTTCTTCATATTCATTTATTTATTTTCAAAGAATTTAAACATTGGATATTAGTGATAGATTTTTGCCATTTAAATACTGTTATGTGTGTCTTGAATTCATGACCCAGCTTGATCTACGAGGCATAGGCACATTTTGAGGAAATTTTGTAGAGGTTTGTGGTGGAGCGAAAAGCTTGGGCCATTCCTGAAAATATAATTTTCTCTCTTACGTACCCATATATATTTGCTTGTGTACTCAGATTTAGGTTTTAAGTCGAGAGAAAGAGGGAGCTGTCTCCAGTGAGATTTGAGGTGTATTGGGGTTAGGGTTTGAGTGTTTTCCACCAAAATTTGTACCTCACATTTTTGATATAGTGATTCTCTCCTCTTTTGCCCATGGACGTATGCCATAGAACCGAACCACGTTAAATCTCTGTCTCTTCTCTTGTCATTTTTCTTACTTGTTTGGTCGTTTTGATTGATCTAGGTGTTAACAAACTAGTCTCAAAGCTTCACATCTATGATCAAGCATCAACATATCGTCGATTACCAAATTCGACATTGAGACGTTTGAGGGCAACATCAGTTTTAGCATATGGCAAGTTTGATGTTGGCTGTCTTGACTCAAAGTGGGTTGAAGAAGGCTTTGCTCAAGAAAAAGAAGAAACCTGAAGGTAAGTCAGATGTGGATTGGAATGATCTGGTTGAGAAAGTCCTTACTGTCATCCAACTGTGTTTGTCAAATGAAGTTCTACAAGAAGTCCTTTTGAAGAAGACAACTAGTGACAACTAGTGATATGTGGCGTAGAGTTATATATGACAAAGTCTCTCACTAATCATCCTCTATTGAAGCAATGGTTGTACACGCTTTCGGATGGCTAAGGTATTCCTATTAAATCTCATCTTGGTGAATTCAATTGCATTATTACAGATTTAGGTAAAATTGATGTTAAAATTGATGATGAGGATCAAGCTCTCTTATTGTTATGTTCCTTACCACCATCTTACAAACACTTTAGAGATATCATGATATATAGCAGAGACACTATCTCAATTAAAAATGTTAAAAAAAATTATTGAACAAATAAAAGATTGATAAAGAGTTGACGGTTGATGATGCTGATGGTAAAAGTAATGGTCAAGGAGTTGCTTATTTGTCAGAAAGAGGTCCAAGGAAAAGGGATCCAATGGTAACAAGCAGAATTTAGATTAAAATCTAGAAATAAAAATCTAACTTGCAACTATTATTGTGTGAAGAAAAGGAAAATTAAGACATAATGCTACAAGTTGATGAATAAGCAGAAGCACGAGAATCGCAATCAAAATCAGAAGAAGAAAAACTCTGTAGAATCTAGTATTGTATAAGATCGGAAAGATGCCGATCTTCTTTTGGTTGTTGATGACAGCAAAAGATAGAAGGATGAATGGATTATTGATTCAGGTTGTTCATATCATATATGTCCTAATAAGGACTGGTTTTCCACTTATCAATGTGTTAGAAGGTGGAGTTGTGTTGATGGGCAATGATGATAAATGCAAAGTTGTTGAAAAGGGATCAATCCAAAGAAATATGCAAGATGGTGTCATCAGAACTTTGTCTGAAGTGAGGCATGTCCCTGATTTGAAGAGTCTGATCTCTTTAGACACTCTTGAAGACCATGGGTGCAAGTATGCTGGTAAAAATGGAGTTCTGAAAAGCAGTAAAGGTACCTAGATTCTGATGAAAGGCAAGAAAAGACCAAAAGATTATATGTTCTCATAGGATCAGCAGTTGTTTCCTTGTCATCTTTGTCAGATTTGGATACCACCAAATTATGGTACATGAGACTCTATCACATGAGCGAGCGAGCATTATCTGAGCAAGAAGGTTCTTCTGTGTGGTCAGAGAACCGGACAGATGAAGTTCCGTGAGCATTGTGTTCTTGGGAAGTAGAAGAGACTACTCTTCAGTATGACAATTCACAGAACCAAAAGCACTCCAGATTATATCCACTCACATCTTTGAGGACCTTCACAAGTTCTTTCCGAAGGTAGTGGTTCACGATACTTACCTTCATTGATGATTACTCTCGGAAAGTTTGGGTTTACTTCTTAAAGCATAAGAATAAGTTGTTTGTAACCTTTAAGCAATGAAAGACTTTGCTTGAGAAGTAGACTAGAAAGCAAGTCAAAAGATTGAGAACTGATAATGATCTTGAGTTATGTGAAGGAGAGTTCAATGAATTTTGTAAGAATGAAGGGATTGCCACACATCACATAGTGTGAGAACAACACAACAGAATGGGGTTGCAGAATGCATAAAAAAGACCATGTTAAAGAAGGCTCAATGTATGCTGTCAAATGAATGTTTGGGCAAGGAGTTCTGGGCAGAAGCAGCGAACATGGCATGCTACTTGGTGAATAGATCACCATCTACTACCATTGAGTGCGAGACTCCAAGGTATGGTCTGGCACTCCTGATTATTCTATTCTTAGAGTATTTAGTTGTCCTGCATGTGTACATGTTAATGAAGAAAAACTAGAGTTTATAGCAAAGAAATTCATTTTTCTTGGTTATACACCTGGTGTGAAGGCATACTGGTGTCCCGATCGTAAGTCTCTTAAGTTTATTATCAATAGAGACGTCATTTTTGATGAGTCTGCATTACTTCCTCTATTTTTAGTGACTCAAAAAAATATAAAATGAGCTAATACAAGACAACAGGTGGAGTTAAAGACTGATGTTTCAACTCTTCAGCATCACACTTCTAGTAGAGTTGACCATGTCCAAGAAGAAGCTCATCACCAACAAGGACAATAACAGTACACCATTGCTAGAGGCAGGCCAAGGAGGAACATTCATCCACCATGGAGATACAGTTACGAGGATTCAATAGTGACTTATACCATATCAGTTGCACAAATGGTTGATAGTGGTGAGCCATCAAATTATTCAGAAGCTATTTGCTCTGCTGCTTTCGTTAAGTGGATGATTGTTATGAATGAAGAAATTGAATCTCTCCATAAAATCGAACATGAGAGCTTGTGAAGCCACCTGAAGGAAGAAGATGGTTGCAAATGGATCTTGAAGAAGAAAGAAGGCACTACAGGTACAAAAGATTACAAATACATGACACAATTGGTTGCGAAGAGATACAATAGGTAAAAAGAGTTGACTTCAATGAAGTGTTCTCTCCTGTTGTGAAATATAGCACCATTCATGTCTTGCTTGGTTTGGTTGCTATGCATGATTTGAAGTTGAAACAACTAGATGTTAAGATAACTTTCTTTCATGGCGGGAGGAACAGACTTACATCAATCAGCTTGAGGGTTTTGAGATTGAGAGGAAGGAAAATCATATATGCTTATTGAAGAAGTGTCTTTATGGCTTGAAGCAGTCTCTTCGGCAATGGTATAAGAAGTTTGACTCATTTATGGTGCACATTAGCTACTATAAGAGCTTGCTTGATAATTGTGTACTTCAGGGAGCTTCTAGATGGTTTATTTATATACTTGCTACTTTATGTTAATTATATGCTTATAGTAGCAAGGGATATGGTTCAAATCAGGGTTCAAAATATCGGCCGTTTCAGTTCCGACTCGGTCGAGTCGAAACCAGATCGGCCTTATCTGGCCCGAAATCGGGCCACGATTCACATTTTTGGCATCATTTTACATGACTCAATGTTGACTCGACCCCGACTCGGGCGTCTCGGACGAGTCAGCGATGGACTCAGCTGAGACACCCGATTCGAGGCCGAGCCAACCTCGAGTCAAGCGAAAAAAATTTCGTGACCCCCTAGTGCTGCCTATGACCTGCTGAGCTCGAGCTCGCTTTTAAAGGCGAGCTCAGCATGAAGAAGGAAAAAAAATAGCAACTCACCAGATCTTGCCCAACGCCATCGTTCCGAGCTTCATCGCCGCCTTCTCCTCCGAATTTTGAAGCCTTCGACACCAGGTTCTCTCACCCTCTCCCCCGCTCTCCACGTCTCTCTTTCCCCCTTCTCTTTTCACTGTCTCCCGACAGAGACAAGAGAGAGGAGGGGGACAGTGACGGGGATAGAGGGAGGGGGCAAGAGTGACGGGAAAAGGGGTGTGTTTAATTAGGTAATTTAAGATTAAATTAGTTTATTTTAGATTAGTTTACTTTAGATAATTCAATTCAATTTACTTTATTTTGGTTTAGATTAGTTAATTTTAATTAAATTAAATTAATTTAATTTAGTTAGTTTAATTTAGTTAATTTAATTTAGTTTACCGTAGTTTAATTTAGTTAATTAATTAAATTTAATTTATTTAATTTAATATAATTTAATTTAGTTACTTTAATTGAGTTAATGTAGTTTAATTTAGATAATTCAATTCAATTTAATTTATGTAATTTGATTTAATTTAAATTATATGATATATTTTAATTTAGTTGAAAATTTAATTTAAATTAATACATATCCTTTTTCTAAATTTCAGAATACAGCGAAGCATCATGACATTGGATGTGAACATGCTAAATCCATTGGTGGAAGCAGAAAAATTATGAAGTGTAACTATTGTGAAAAGACAATACATAATGGTATAATTAGAATAAAATAACACTTAGCACACGTATCTAGTCAGGTGAAAGCTTGTTTGAAAGTACCAAAGAAGTGTTTAAACTATTGAGACATCTTTCTGAATGGAGCAAAGAAAGAGCAGTCATAAAATAAAAAAAGCAGGTTATGAAATCTTTAAGCGAGGAAGGTTTTCATGAAATTGGCGACTATGAATCTGAAAATGAAATTGAAGAAGTTGATGGATTGAAAGAAATTGAAAAAAGACAATTAAAACAAGTTATGAAAAAAGTCATGAAATGGCATGGAGAGAGACACAAGGTCACACAAAAGATGATGGTAGTAGTTTGCAGCCTTCAAGATCAGAGATCAAGCATGAATTTTCTGTCCGAGGTATTGATTCTTACATGTTTCTATCTAAGCAGAAATTAATCAAAAGAATGTTCTCATTGGAGAATATTAAAAAAAATTGGAAAAATCATTTTGAAGTTCTTCCTCTATAATGCAGTAACATTTAATGTACCTGATAGTGGTCCTTACCATCAGACAATGATTAATACAATTATGGAGGTAGATCCGGGTGTTAAAAGCCCCACAAGATATCAGATTGGCAATCAATATTTGGAGGAAAGGAAGTTGAAGGATATATTGATTTAATAAAAGCAAAATGACCGCAGTTTGGTTGCACGGTTATGTGATGGCTGGAGTTCCCGGACTAGAAAGCCTATTATTAATTTCATGATTTATTGTGATTACCATACCTCAGATGATACTACAAATATCAGAAAGACTAGTGATTATATATTCTTTATGGACAAAGTTGTTGATGAAGTTGGTGAAGAGAATGTTGTACAGATTGTAATGACAATGAGATAAGTTTCAAAGCAGACGGTCACTTGTTGATGGAGAAGAGAAGAATGTATTTTGGCCTTCATGTGCAGCACATTGCACTATTTGATGCTTGAAAATATTGGTTCAATAAAATGAGTGAAAGAGGCATTAGATAATGCTAAACTGATTACATCATTTATCTAAAATAGTCTCAAAGTGGTGAACATAATGCTAAAGATAGAGATTTGTTGAGACCAGGTATAACACAGTTTGCCACCGAGTTCATTGCTATTGAAAGTCTTCTTCGCTATGAGCAGGATTTAAAAAGAATGTGTACAACAACCGAATAGCGTGAGTTCAACAAGAAAAGGGGTAGAAGTGTGAGAGAGAAGATTTCTAACCTTATTTAGACTGATAGATTATGGAAGGCAAGAAAAGTCCAAAATATTATGAATACTCTTGTTAGGGTCATGAAAATATATATCAGGACAAAAAAACCAACCTTTCTATTATTTATAAGGCTATGAATAGAGCTAAGTTGGCTATGAAGTTATTCAATAAGAATTTGAAGAAATATCGAGATGTCATTGATAAAAGATGGGAGGGACAACTGTACAGACACTTGCATGTTACTGGTAATTTATTACACTTATAATTTATAATTGTTGACTAGAAATTGAAATTTTCATATTATAACTCTCATGTATTTACATCAATGTTTAAATACGATAACGTAACAATAACGTTTTTCCTTTGTTATGTTAAATAAGTTATAACGTAACGCATAACGTAGGTTACACGATTTAATATTTTTAATAAATAAATATATACTATATTTAGAATTTTTATAAACAGGAAAATAATTTTAAAACATCTAAAAATATCAAACAATATATAACACATTTATAACAAGTCTCACAACAATTTTAGCAAGCATCGAGAAACTAAGGTGCTCCGATATCATGCACTTCCTTATCAATTAAGAGAGATCAGAAAGTGATCGACAATGAATTCCTCATTAATTGAAGAGTCGTGTGGCCTTTTGATTTTTTAGAGCGTTACGATTGCGAGTTCCTCGTCAATTGAAGAGAGATCAAAGAGAGAAGAACTGGGGCGCTTCAATAGTCGCTGATGAGAGAGATAAAATTGAAGAGAAACCGCAGAGAGAAGAAGAACCGCACAAGAGAGTTATTGTCATCGTCGCCATCATCGTCTATTGCAGAGAGAGGATGCACTGGGGTGCTTCGATACTTCGCTCGTCGTCACCAATTTAGAGTTTCATGTTGATTTGGTTTGTAGAGAGAAATCGCTTCGATGTTTTATGTTTAACAACCCGTGTAAATAACGTGAGTTACGAACTTATGTTATTTTCATAACGTAACGTTCGTAACGCTCCAAAAAACGCTCGTTACTGGGAAGTGAGTTTTTTGCTAGTGTTATATAACGGTCGGGTGCTGTATGTTCTATAACGGGTTATAACGAGTTACATAACGGGTTTTTAAAACATTGATTTACATTATTGCAGCATATTTTTTAAATTCAGCCCTTTAATATTCAAAAAACTTCTTTACCCATCCAGGGTGAGAGCTGGATTAAAGGAGGTGATTAAAAAGTTGGAGCCGAATTTGAATAAACAAGCAAAAGCTATTGATGAGGTAAGTTGTCATATTAAATTATTTACTTGTTTGAATAATATTCTGCTTGCAACTATTAATATTTACGCTTTAGATCATCGTAGAAAAAATTATTTGTGGATGGAGTTGAAGATTTGGAGTCTCACTAGCTAGAAGGGAAGTGCAGCAATCTCTTCCATCTGATTGATAATTAACTATGGTGAAAAAGCTCCCAATCTGTAGAAAATTGCTTTTAAAGTGTTAAATCAAGTTTGTTCTTCATCGGGTTGTGAAAAAATTGGAGCACGTGGTCAATAATTCATACAAAATTGCGCAAGCAGTTGGCAATGAAAAAACATAAACTAATGTTTGTGCATTATAATATGCGGCTGCGTGTAAGAAACTTGACATATCAACATGATCAAGATAATTATTACAATCCAATCAATCTGAACCATGTTTTCAATGATGACATATTATGTGCGTGGATTCAGAAGATAGAACAACTCATTTTGTGTGAAGATGACTTACATTAGTTGGATGAAGGGATAAGTCAAAGTGAGGAAAATAGAGGTGCTAGGGATGATGGGGATGAAGGCCCTAGCCAAAGATGTAAGGGTATTATTAGGGGGATTCATCCACTTCTAGTGGTGGTGGTGATGAAGATGGCGATAATGGCGATGAAGAAGTTAGTGGTGATAATAGCAATAATGAGAGAAACAACGGTGTTGAGGAAGAGACCTATAGTGTTGGTAGAAGCCAACGAGGTGCTGCAGCTATGTCATGATATTCAAATTATTATGCCGCACAAGATACAAATCATGAAAGCCGATTAATAATTTCAAATAAGCGGACGCATTTGAATCACCTGATTGATTTTCCTTTTGATGATTACTCAAGTGAACATGAGAATTACTCGTGAGGTTATTATAATCTTAAAAGTCATATACAGGATTTGGTCTTGACATCAGGTCAACATTATGGTATGAGATTTGGCTATAGTCAGGGCCACAACTTGAGAGATTTGCAAGTACTAGTCAATCATCTGCCAGCACAGAATATCAAGATTTTGGGTATTATCATCCGGATGTTGATATTGCACAACCGCCACCGTCATATTACTCTGATAATACATCCTTTACTCAATCATTTTCAACCTACAGGAGTACACCAGCATTCATCCCATTATCCTTATAGACCCGATTTTTTACATATCGCAGGGATAATTACGATGATGATTTTGTGTCTCATCGCAATTCAATGTGAAAATGACTACATTATGCAAGTATTTTATGAATATATTTTGTGAAATTTACTACATTATGCATTTATTTTGATATTTAATACAGAAAGTGATATGTTTTGAACATGTTATTTATCAATTTTGATGTCTACATTTTTTTAAAGATTTGTCGTGATTTTTTCAGTTTTAACTTTTTATGACGTGTTTTGTACTTATCGCCCGAGTTCGTTCAGCGATGTCAACATCGATGCGGAACGGTGCCTTCCGAGTCGACAACTGAGACGCGACTTTGAACCATGGTTCAAATTGACCACTTGAAGGCACAATTGAAAGGTGAATTCGAAATGAAAGATTTAAGAGCAACTAAAAAGATTCTTGGTACAAAGAATCATAGAGACCGAAAAGTAGGTAAATTATATTTATGTCTGAAGAAATATGGAGAAGTCTTTGGATTGCTTTAGCATGAAAGATGTCAAACCTGTGAGTACTCTTGCTACTAATTTTAGACTTTCAGCTATATTATCACCACAAATAAATGAAGAGATGAATTATATGGCACATATACCTTACTCAAGTGCAGTGGGCAGCATCATGTATGCTATACATTTCTCAGCCATTAGTGTTGTTAATAGATATATATCTTGTCCTGGTAAAGGTCATTGACAGGCAGTGAAATGGGTTCTAAGGTATCTTAAGGTACTTCTGATGTATGCTTGGAGTTTGGAAGGAGCAATATTGGTATGGTTGTTGGTTATGTTGAATCATACTTTCCAGGAGATCTTGACATGAGGTCACTCACCGGTTATGTTTCACTTTTGATGCTTGTGCAATCAGTTGGAAAGCTCCTTTATAGGTTACAATTACATGTCTACTACAGAAGCCGAGTATATGATTAGCTATCTGTTTGAGAGGATTAGTTAGTAAGCTCACTCCAAATCTAGATGTGACTACCATTCACTGTGATAGCTAGAGTACTATTCACTTGATGGAAAATCAAATGTATGATGAGAAAACAAAGTACATCGACGTCAAGTACTCTGTACATGATATTGTTGATAAGGGTGACAATCCTTGTGGAGAAGATTGATATTGTCGACAATTTAGTAGATATATTGACCAGACCTATTTATATTGCTCAGTTCAAATATTGCTTGAACTTGATTGGTGTGTGTCATATTTGATGCCCTTTGGGGTTTGGTGAAGGTGGAAGCAAATAGTTATTAGTTTTTATGAGGAGTTTTTTGAGAAATTCAACATAAGGTGAAGATTTATTATGTGTCATGAATTCATGATCCGAATCCAATTTGTGATCCAGCTCGATCTATGAGGCACAGACAAATTTTGAGAAAAATTTTGTAGAGGTCTTTGGTGGAGCGAAGGGCTTGCACCGTTCCTGAAATATAATTTCCTCTCTTATGTACCCATATATATTTGCTTGTGCACTCATATTTAGGTTTTAAGTTGAGAGAAAAAGGGAGCCACCTCTAGTGAGATTTGAGGCGTATTGGTTTAAGGTTTGAGTGTTTTTCATCAAAATTTATAAATCATATTTTTGATATATGGCGTGTTTGAATTCATGGAAGTGGGAGGAAATTGGGAAGTGAGAGTGAGAAATGTGAAAGTATAGTGAGAAATTGGGATTTGTGAAAATAAATTTTTTAGTATTCGGTTGTAATGTGAAAGTGTAAGTGAAAAAGTATATTGTGTTTTCAGTGTTTGTTAGTAATGTGAAAGTAGAAGTGAAAAAGTTGACCACAAAGTTAACCACAAAATAATATTAAATTAAATATTATTTCTGAAGTGACATTTTTGAAAAGGAATTGAACTACAATTGAGATTTACATGACATCAAAATTTAATACATTAAGCTACAATTTATTACAAGTGAGATTTACATGACCACAAAATTAACTGTGAAAGTAGGAAAATGGTAATGTAAAAGAGATGTGTAAAAAGGAAAAGAGAAAAAAAAAAGGGTTTCCATTTTTCATTTTTGGTTCAAAAAATCAAGGAAAGTGGGTAATGAGTTTTACCACTTCCCATTTTCCTCCCACTTTCATGAATCCAAACACGTAGTGAATCTCTCCTCCTTCGTCCGTGGTCGTAGGCCATAGAGCTGAGCCACGTTAAATCTCTGTCTTTTCTCTTGTCATTTTTCTTACTTGTCGCTTGGTCGTTTTGATTGACGTGGGTGTTTGTTCTAACAAATACTTAGTGGAAGGTTAATAATCTAAGAGGGGTAAAAATTGTGTTTTTATTATTTGTTTATTCTAAGCTTTTTGCTCAATGGTATCTTTTTGAATGGTATTTCTATATCATCAACATGAACCTCTTTATTCTTTTCACTAGTAAAAATAAATGTATTTATTTCAATTAAGGTAAAAACATCATTATTTATTTATTGGCACCTCCCGCCCCGCAGGGGGAAGGGGAGAAGAAGAAAAATAATAGAGAGAGGGAGGGATGAAGTCATCGTCTTGTCCTCACATGAAGCACATAAAATCTAACAAACTTCACAGAATACAAATGGAGATATGATCTACCTCCACAGAAATCATAAACAAGAAAACAAGCCTAGTGAAGGATCAACGATTAGTCTCTATGAGGTGTTGCAAAAAACATTTTTGTATGATATGTACCTACCTATGTGTATCAGAAAAAATCCAAAGCACTTGACAAGCTTCAAAATTTGAAACAAAAGGATCAGATTAAGCAATATTAAAATGTATAAATAAAACCAATCACAGCTATCCGACACTATACCATGTAGGATCCAATAATGACCTTTTACAGCTAGCAAAAAAATATATTGGATTGATACAGACAAGTTGTAGATCTTTCAGATAAAACTCACACATAAAAAGTAATAGGTCAAAAGATAAACTTACAGAATCAGGGCAAGGATCTAAAATTCGATGAATTAGAGATTTGGCTCCCAAAGAAAACCAAGATGGACAAGAAAATTCTGCTCTCTCTATCTGATGAATATACCCAGAAAACAAATCCAACTAGTATTAGTCTTTAACATAAAAAATATTTAATAATATGAGTTTGTTTTAATGAGAATGCATAGAAAAACTGATGAAAGGATTTGATGAGATCATTGTTTAGGTAACTACATTTTACGTACTGTACAAACTTGACAGAGACATGAAGATTATATGTTCTCCAACAAAACTAACTAAATACAGTTCTAAGCATTTTTTCTTTTATTACTTGATAACTGTCTGAAATCTGGAGCAGATAGTTTGCGTTCTGTTTGGTAATTAAGATTTATGGGGCAATGTGGTCAGAGGTGATGAATAGAATTACCTTATTAGGGAAGATGATACGTGGAAAGAAGAAATAATAAAATCATTGGGGTTATATCTTGATACCACTCGAGGTTTTCCGACTGAAAGGGCTAACATAGACGACAATCAAGACTTCCGTCCAATGTTGCGCCGGTGACCATTGACTTGTCAAAATTTCGAAATAAATTCCAGGGGTGGGGGCCAACCAGGCAACCACTTCTACCAGATATGGGTCTGGACGACCCAAGAGCCTACCACTAGAACCCAACCCGTCAAGGGACTGACAGTCCGACGGGGCATACCTCTAATTTTCCTTCATCATCTATACCAGCTGCCCCGCATGACCCCACAGGAACGATTTTTGCACCCTAAGAAGCAGAATGCGCCATCACCTACAGCCCTTTCCTCTGCTGGGCACTTCCACGAAATGAAAACGGGCGGCATTGTCACAATCTAGGATTAAACCAGGGCCAAATTAGGCTAGTTTCAGGTCTAGACTGTCCTAACTTCTTCATGCCAGCAAATGTTCCCCTTCCCCTCGAATTATATTTGTAAGAGGAGTTGGCATGGAAGTTTGAACTACTTCATTTAGATCCCTTCGACTACCTGATGACAGATGAAAGTGAAAGAGCTAGAAAATGACCTTGGACTGGCTATGATGAATTGATGATGTTGATGTGGTATTGGCAGGAGCAGAATGCAAGTTTTTCAGAAAAGAATAATTCCTTTAAAGATCTTTCGTGACATATTTCATTTTGTAGTATAGATTCTTGGGTAGGAGTGTTGCCTGAGAGCAGAGAAGCATGCACAAACTGGAAGAAAAGAGTTTGACAATACTTCAAGCAGACAGAAAGATTCTGATTGATAAGCTCTATGGTCATGTTATCCTAGTTTCTTGTGCAGGAAATATGTTACTCACTTGTAGAAGTATCATGTATGGTGTTGTCTCACCCAGAAATATATTATGTAGCTTCTAGACTTCTACCTTTAATTAGTATCAGATTTTCGAGGATGGGTACTCAGATGAAATCCCTAAAAAAGAATTTATAAATCTACAGAGATTAAAGAAACATTCAAAATTACATGAAACGACATACCTTGCTATATAAGGTGCCCAAATCAACCTCGTCAAATGGGAGATATCCTGCCATTAAAACATAAAGAATGACTCCACATGACCAGATATCTGCAATGGCACCATCATAACCCTTATGACTGAGCACCTGGTGGAGGATACATTAATGAGGCTACATCATGCACATTAGTAAGCAAGATGAGATAGGACATATACAAGAATTTTGCAATGTGGTCAAAGATAAAGCCTTCTAACATATGCATTTTAAAACATCTAATAATAATTACATATGTGCACTCCCGTGTACATCATTTTTATACAACACCTAATACACACAATTTTTTTCCTGTACAATAATATCAAACATTGCATTCATATTTTGAATATGCTAAAAATCCACTGCCATGTTAATACTAGAAACTTAGAAAGTTTGATACATGCAGGTTCACGCACTAAAGTGGATATACAAAATTTGTAGTGTGTGTGTGTGTATTACGTTTGGGGTATGTTAGTTTTATGTGTTGTTCGCGTGCCTGTATGTGCATATGCATGTAAGGTACTAGAATTAGAATTTTAGGCAAGTAGAATGTTCATGATTTATAAAGTGAACATGCAAACGGGACAACTATATATGCAAAAGGTGCAAAGTTAACTTTATAACACATGCACTATGGGATACAACGAACTTAGAGATTAAAATGTACATTGTACAGGATGCATGTGCAGATGTAAGACTTTTCTTAAATTGTAATTTATAATATTTATTGAATTTTCTTCAACGAGTACTAAATTGGAAGTTGTATTTGAAAATTTCCATATGTTCAGCATCAGACCGATAGATACTGAAAAAAGAAATATTCTAACCAATCTAGATGTTGCAACCTCCAGATGGAGCTTGCATTATGACAGTGAGGATTCTTGGGCACATATGACATATCACAAATAACTAAATTTCCCCAAAGAATTTTTAGCCTCAAATTATGTAGGATATGCAAAATAGAAATGAGAAGGCCATATGAGCGAAATCTGTTTTATATTTGAATTTCAAATTCAAAATTTGTAGGTTACAATATGAAAATCTATAATACGAAGGGTAAATATGGAAAGGTCAACTGTAATAGGAAAACTGTAATAGAGTAGGTTATCTAGGTTGATTTTCTTTGGCGGGGTGGGGATGGTGGTGTGATCACACCCAAATGCCCCACATCAACAGTGGCAAAGATGCCTGTGTGCAGCTGTGCACACACATCACACGTGCACATTCCTCAGTGATAGAGGAGTATACATCCAAAATTGTACTTAAAATTTCTGGATGGTGATAAGATAGAGGCTATGTAGAAACAAGGTTTATATTCAAGACTTTATTTTTTCTTAGTTGTACACTTTACGATTGCATGATGATATTTTGGTAAAAGGATTGCTACAATTTGGAGAGAGTATATGCAAAACACGCTTTCCTCAGATCTGGAGAGGATGCAGTGCAGTCAGAATTGTAGTCTTGTTGAAATATTACCATGAACTTATATCAGCCTATGGAAAATCTATCTCGATGCCTAATCAGAAACATTCTGGTGACTACCTCTGGCGCGACATAGTTTGGAGTCCCACAAGTAGTTCGGAGAAGCCTAACTCCCTACAAGGGCAATAACAAAGCAAAAAATCATGCCATCCAACAGAACATTTACAAAAATATGCACATTGGATAGAAAGGAATATTACTTGTGCTGGTAAGGCACTAAGGCCAAAGTCTGAAATTTTTAGATTTCCTTGTGAATCAAGGAGAAGATTTTCAGGCTGTACGTAGTTGAAGAAAATGTTAAAGCACTTAATGCAACAGAACTTGCAGGATATAATTCAAATTTCAAGGCATGGAAAACCTTTAAATCTCGATGGTAGACTCCCTTAGTGTGACAATAATCTACCCCATCAATAAGCTGCTGAAAGTATCTACGTGATTCAGTTTCGCTGAGTTTTCCATGGTGAACCTGTCAAAATATGGCAAGACATTCTTCATGTCATCACACTTGGAATGAAGATAAATAGTTTTCTATCGATGCTGCCTTTCATTCAGTTCAATTTGACTTGCAGAAGCAAATATGAAAAAACATGCAATAACAGAGCTCATGCAGAAACTATTACATACAGATTATAGTAAGTAGATTATTATCAAAGGGGCGGTTCCTAAATAGAAATTTTGAACTAAACTTGTAGATAAAACTTATCCTTCATAAGCCAGGCATTTATGAAAAAGATATCAATTCTAACAGTACAAACATAATGTTCCCGGAATTTCCAATGGGTTAAATGATCTATCCTCAAAAGATGAATGTGGCTCCATTTGGATGCAGATACCGAGAATTTCCTAAATGGAAAGACGCTCCAGATTATCTGCATCCAATAAAAGAACAAATTTCTAAAATAGTCAAATTTTACTTTTCACTCTAGAGAAATGTAGTCCAGAACATGGTTTAAAATCTGGTACCAGTGTCGGCTAATAGATTTTAATATCAATATCGGCAATATCAGCCCCAATATCGGATGATATTATAAAAATATCATATTGGGTACCTCAAAACCTGCCCAACATGATATATATATATATATATATATATATATATATATATATATATATATATATATATATATATATATATATATATATATATATATATGAATAGGACGGCATTTGAAACCATGATGCAAAATGAGTTATATGCTTCCCCCACTGCTCGTGATAGGTTCCATAAATCCTCTTTGGCACCCTAGAAGGAAAGCTTTTTTTTTTTCTTTCTGTTGTTAGGAATATCAGCACCTTCTCAACAGTTCCTACTTTTCTCTGCCACAATCCTCTTCACAGTATTGTTTAGAAGAGTGAAAAAACACATCATCCTCATATTGTCTAAATTTCTCCTTTACTCCTTTCTTAAAGTAATTTTCATCAGCTTTCTACTTTCACTTGTAAGCTTTTGGATGCGCATGGTTTCAACCAACATATGAGCAGTTGAAAAACCTACCTATTCTGTAATGTCGTTTGTGATGTAATCCTGAGTTATGGATTTTGGCCTCAATTCATGTTACGAGAAATGTGC
This sequence comes from Agave tequilana, assembly GCA_038442645.1. Lineage (NCBI taxonomy): Eukaryota > Viridiplantae > Streptophyta > Magnoliopsida > Asparagales > Asparagaceae > Agave > Agave tequilana. Next base: position 30,700 of record JAVJIF010025837.1, on the reverse strand, counting down.
TTCTATAAGGTGCTTTGCTTTATTTTTTTCCCGTAGAAATACTCAGCCAGGAAATTTGGCACAATTCTTAAAGGATAGATCCTAGGTTGTTATCTGTTCATCAAACTTGGTTAAAAATATTGTGTGCAACTTATTCTGCTAATAGCCAAGGCCGGAGCCATACAGCCTCATTTTGCGCCCGTGGGGGGGGGGGGGGGGGGGGGGGGGGGGTTGGGATGGGCCATGGCCCAATAATATAGGTGTTTAAGAAAATTAATCATAATTGCCCCTCAAATTCCTCCTTTCATCATGGAAATTAATCAATTCATTGTTTTTAGATGCCCTCAAAATTTCTCTTTTTGTATATGAAGAAACCAATCAACCTTACTCTTAAATATTTTTGGACAACAACTAATTTTTTTCATATTTGTGTCTCAAACTTTTCTCACCAGTTACGTTAGCAAATCGATCAATTATGCTTCTTGCTATTTAAGGAAAAAAATAATCAGTAACATATATACTATTGTACATCGCGGAGGAATAAATTACTACAAAATGAGATTGAAATATCACAAATAACTACTAAGTAACTATATATTACTTACCTATTCTATTATATTTCCAAGGCAATAGGAATCTATGTTGCACGGGCATAGCAACATTGAAATGGATATGACACGCGGAGATGTGACAAATTCTTAAAAATACACATGACATGACACGTGTCCAACACATTTCGGACACGACACGGCTCCATGATAGGAGTGTTCGTGCTACATAGATAGGAATAAAGAATTATTAACTTAACTAAATAATATTATGACTTGCAAAATTAGTTGTTTATATTATGAATATATAAAGAATTTCAAAGCTAAAAATTGGTAATGCTTTACGAGAATGAAACTTATTTAAATTTGAATAATTAGATTTAAAATTTCCATTGTTGTGTTTCAGTTTTTTCTTTATTTCTTGATACTATATTTAGTATTGTGCTCTTCTTGGAGTCCAAATAAGATTAAATTATCTAAATAATATTTTATGACGTAACTTTTGCAAGTGAAATTTGCTTACGCATGAGGTACATGGATCTCTTTTGGCATTTTCTTAATTACATAGATTCTTCATAACTTTTTCTTATATTGGAGCATGACTTTTTGGCTCCATCCATGTTCGTAGCCAACCTCATTTTTACTGGAAAAGTCTAAGGAAATGATGACCACAATAATGATCCCACTTCATATTAATGGTGTATATCGTTGATCTATTTATTTGATCATCTTTTAATTACATTTGTATGTGCGCGGATGGATGCGTGGGTGGACTCAAAAGAACATGAGATGCGTGTGGTTTTATAACTAAGTCACAGTCATTTCATGCAAATTACAACAATTTTAGAAATAGGCGTAGTTGTAATTTTGGATTGTAAAACAACATTCATCTTAAATTTAAAAATAAGTTAAGTGCAAGAGGTTGCTGGTTGGTGACGGCAATAAGGGCATCAGTGCTGGTAAGGACGGGGATATTGGTGATGGCAATAGATTTGGTGGTGGTAGCCATGTCAGTGTGACGGTCGTAGTAGCGATATCGGTGGTGACAACAATGACAATAGTGGTGGCATTACTGCTAGCTGTGATACCTGTCGCAACAACAGTAGTGGCAGTGACAGCCATAATGTTTGTAGTTATGGCGACGGAGATGGTGACAATGTCAATAGTGGCAGTGGTGGTGCTAGTAATGGTGGTGGCAGTGGTGGCTACAATGCTAATTGTGACAATATCGTTTGCAATAGTGGCCATGGTGGTGGCAACAACAATGACGCTGCAGGCGTCGTCAGTTACGACAGTTGCAATAGACATAGTGGTGGTAGTGGTGCCGACAATGGCAATGTTGGCTATAATAGTTGTGGTGACAATATTAGCTACAACACTGACGATGATAGTGGAAGCAAAAATGATAATGCGATCAATGGTAGTTATATCAGCGACTATGAGAGTGAGAGCATGATTCAAAGTCGCGTCTCGGCCACCAACTCGGCGGGCACCGTTCCACATCGGTCACAGCGTCCCAGCCCCGACTCGAACAAAACGCGCGAAACGCTACATAGAGGGCTCAAATTTTTTTATAAAAAATCACGACAAATCTTAAAAAAATATACATCAAAATTGGCATATAACATGCCTAAAACATATTACCTAGCACACTAAACATGAAGATAATGTGTAAATACATGCGTCATGGTATTAAAATATCAAAATAAATACATAATTTAATAAATTATATGCAATTCATTAAATTTAAATTAACTACTCTTTTCACAAAAGTCTAATTAGCTCTACCTTTTTAGTAAAAATTTAAATTATATGAAATTTTCGCTTGACTCGGCCTTGACTCGGGGCCGACTGGCCTCGACTCGGCTAACTCAGTGGACTCGGCCTTGACTTGGCGCTGACTCGGTCTCGACTCGGGTGACTCGGCCGAGTCGGCACCGAGTCAAGCAAAGCAATGCAAAAGATTGACTCATGTACCGGTCTCGGAACAGGGAAGACCGTTCTGATTCCGACTCGGCCGAGTCAAAACCGGAACAGCCGAGTTTTTGATCCTTAAGTGAGAGTGTCGACAGTGATGCATCTACCTACGATAGGGATACTGTAACTCTGGCGATAGTGGGTGGCAGTAGTGGTGCTAGAGGCAATAAAGAAACTAGTAGTTGTGTGACACTGGTGATGGTGAGTAAAATCATGGCGGAGATAATGTTGATGGTAGTAAAGAAAGTAAAAGTTTACAAAACAAAACGACAAGATTAATTCTTGATGAGTTGCATCTTAGCAGTGTGTTTTAATTGACGAAAATTGTATTATAATTACAAAAGGTGTGAGTTAATAAATGCAATATGAAAAACATAATTTACTATATTAACACTAATATTTTGAATACATTGATGAAATCATTGTCGAATAACGATCTATTTTAAAATCAAAAAGTGTCTTTTTGAGAATGGAGTTTCCTGGCACCCCTGAGAGCACCATAAACTCGTTCTGATGTTGTTATTGCTCTCGAAGTTATTTGCCTATTTTCTTGTCCCAAAACCCAAAGCTATATTTTCGCCTTGTGATTAAAAAGGGATTTATCCCAGCTTTTTCATTAAAGAATGTTTCCATCCTCACATTGTTCATGTTTTTTTAAGCGAAAGCTTGTAGATTGATACCCTCGTGTTGTATCCACTATCCAACATGCCTTAAACTGATTATCTTGGGTTTGTGATACCTCAAGAATAAGATGATCTTTGTCAAAATTAAGATGCTTTATAGACTACACTATTTTGCCTCTAATTTGTATTTCCAGTTGCGATCTTTTGAGGCAATATAGAATCCGTATGATAATTTTTTAGAATTCAGAAAAGACATTTCGAGAGACTGACACATGTAAAGGAATTGCATCAGGAGTAATTTTTTCATGTTGTGGCGAGCTTGCTTTTAGGCTAATTCTTCTTATATCACCTGTCAAACAACACCCTCCAGTTTGAAAACATCTAAACCATCTTCATTATCCTTTTAAGTTCTGAATTGCAAATAAGCTCAATTACCATTTGCTTCCAAACTGTGTTTAAGTGTTAAGTTTGTTTAGTCTACATTGTTAGCCCACAACTCATTAGTTTAAGCATTTTGATAAAGTAGTTTTTAACATAACTCCGAGAGGTCTTGAGTTCAAAATTCATCATTATCAAGTTAACTATGTTTATTTACCCTCATTTTATTTTGATTTTGGTTTTTCCAAGCAATTTGTGTTTAGGATGGAGGCCTTATCTTGAGTCCAAACCATCATTAGCAATTTAAATATCATGTTCGTGTTCCTTTTCCAAGCTAACTCATATTTACAATGCAGGCCTTTTCCAGGTGATCCAAATGCCGACATGGAGAGGTGAGTGTTAAATATTGAATTTGTTTGATATACATTATAAGCCTATGTGAGGAGCAGTTTTAATACTCTTAAAGCATAATTAAGCTAAGCTAGTTATGCTCAACCACTTAAGTGAATGGTGTGTACACTGACACCAAAATTGGATAACCCACTAGGTTCATTTTGATCTACATGTTTTGAAAGTCTTATAAACAAAAAATCATGCATATTGAGGACCATTTCCTTGCATCAAATGGTTGCAAAAAAATGGTTCTTTGTTATAACTAAAAAGCTTCATAATTCTTGAGCTAGGTTATCCTGACAAGTAATAATGGCCATTGCATTGGTCGCAGTATACGTAATTTAAAACACCTAGAAATAAAAAAAATCAAGCATCTTGAGAACTTTTAGCTCATTGATCATGAGATTTTCTTGGGTATAGTCTTTAATACTCCCAAGGCATAACCATCTTGGTCATAGCCGCCTGCCACAGTGCAAGGCGATAAATCCAGTTTGTTGATGAATAAAGCAATCATGAGATTAATAAATAAAAAATCCATCAAGAAAAAAGTCTAGCATCCTGAAGGCTTCTAGCTCACAATCATGAGATTTATTCAGTTGTGTAATCAAAATATTCAATTTTGCCACCATATAATGAATTGGCAAAAGGTTTTCAAAGTATATAATTTTTTGTTTATAGAACTTCCAAAGCATGTACATCAAAATGAATAGGGTACATTATCCAGTTTCACTGCACACTATGGACTTTGCTAGGTGGTATTACTAAGCTAGTAATGCCTTGAGAGTATTAAAATCAGGGAACGAAGTATCGGCCGAGTCGGATACGACTCGGCCGAGTCGTATCCGACTCGGCCACTGCCGATCTGACTCGGAAGGCCGAGTCGACAGAACGGCGCCGAGTCGGACCTGATCCGGGTCGACTCGACGCCTGTGACCCTTCGTTTAAAGGGGCCGCATCGCCGTCGCCGTCGCCGTCGCCTTCGCAGGTAATTCTCCCTCTCTCCCTCTCTGTCTCTGTCTTTCTCTCCCGATGTCTCTCTCTCTCTCTGTCGGACTCTCTCCCTCTCCCTCTCAGTCTCACTCTCCCCCTCTCCCTCTCTCTGTGCCACTCTCTCCCTCTCTGTCTCCGTCTCTCTCCCGCTGTGTCTCTCTCTGTTAGACTCTCTCCCTCTCCCTCTCAGTCTCTCTCTCTCCCCCTCTCCCTCTCTCTGTGCCTCTCTCTCCTTCTCTATCTTCGTCTCTCTCTCTCTCCCGCTGTGTCTCTCTCTCTCTGTCGACTCTCTCCCTCTCCCTCTCAGTCTCTCTCTCCCTCTCCCTCTCTCTGTGCCTCTCTCCCTCTCTGTCTCCGTCTCTCTCTCCTCTGTGTCTCCCTCTCTCTCCCTCTTTGTCTCCATCTCTCTCTCCCTCTCCCTCTCTTTGTCCCTCTCTCTCCCCTCTGTCTCCGTCTCTCCCCCTCTGTATCTCTCTCTCTGTCGGACTCTCTCTCCCTCTCAGTCTCTCCTCTCCTTTTCTCTGTCACTCTCTCCCTCTCTGTTTCTGTCTCTCTGTCGGACTATCTCTCTCCCTCTCCCTCTCAGTCTCTCTCCCCCTCTCTCTGTGTCTCTCTCTGTCCCTCTCTCTGTCTCTCTCCTCTGTGTCTCCCTCTCTCTCCTCTGTCTCCGTCTCTCTCCCTCTCTCTCTTCCGCAGTTTAATTTATTTGAGTTTAATGTAATTTAATTTAGTTTAGTTTAGTTAAACTTAATTTAAGTCAATTTAATTTAATAAAATTTTGTAATTATAATTAAGTTAGGTAATTTAATAATTTTATTGAAGTTAAGTAATTAAGTTAGTGTAGGTTAATCTAGTATAAACTAGTTTAATTTAATTTAATTTAGTTTCATTTAATTGAGTTTAATTTAATTAAATTAGTTTAGTTAACTTAATTTAGGTTAATTTAATTTAATAAAGTTTTGTAATTAAGTTAGGTTATTTAATAATTTTATTGAAGTTAGGTAATTAAGTTAGTGTTGCTTAATCTAGTATAAACTAGTTTAGGTTAATTAATTTAGTTTCATTTAATTGAGTTTAATTTAATGTTGTTTTAATTTAGTTAATTTTAGTTTTAATTTAATTTAACAGATAATTTTTTAAATTTCAGTATGGCTCCAAAGCAAAGCGATATTGGATGGGAACATGGTACCCCTGTTGGTGGAAGTAGAAAACTTGTGAAGTTTAATTATTGTGGGAAACAAGTCCATGGTGGTATCACTAGATTGAAGCAGCATATAGCACATGTACCCGGTCAGGTGGAAGGATGCTTATGAGTATCAAAAGAGGTATCTCAAATAATGAGAGACATCTTTCTGAAGGTAGCAATGAAAGAGCGGCCATAAAATCCAAAAAAGAGCGACTTATGAGATCCTTAAGTGAGGAAGATTTTTATGATGTGACCGAAGAAGTTCTGGTAATGAAATTGAAGAAGTTGGTGGTTTAGAAGGAGTTGAAAGAAGACAACTAAAACAAGCTATGAAAGAAAGTCGTGAAATGGCTTGGAGATCGACAGAAGAAGTTGATATTGGTGGCAGTAGTTCACAGCCTTCAGGATCAGGGAGTAACCGTAGATTGCGTCGAAGTATGACTATGAGAGAAGCTGAAATTCCAGCTCGTGTATTGATCCTTACATGTTCCCAACAAAACAGAAATCAATCAAAAGTATGTTCTCAATTGAGAATATTAAAACGGTTGGGAAATCCGTGGCGAAATTCTTTCACTACAATGCAATACCATTCAATGCAGCTGATAGTGGTCCTTACTACCAAGCCATAATTAATACTATTGCGGAGGCAGACCCAGGTATAAAAGGCCATACAGGGTACCAGATTGGCAATCTATATTTAGAGAAGAAATGAAAGAAATTGAAGTATATATTGCTTCAATAAAAACAAAATGGCCGTAGTATGGTTGCACGATCATGTGTGATGGATGGAGTTCTCATAATAGAAAGCCTATTGTTAATTTCATGATTTATTGTGATAGAAGCATGATCTATCATACTTCTGTTGATACTACTAATATCTCGAAAACTGCTGATTATATATTCTCGCTAATGGATAAAGTTGTTGATGAAGTTGGTGAAGAAAATATCGTACAGGCTGTAACAGATAATGAGGCAAGTTTTAAAGCAGCTGGTCACATGTTGATGAAGAAGAGAAAACATTGTTTTGGTTTCCCTGTGCAGCACATTGTATTGATTTGATGCTTGAAGATATTGGCTCTTTAAAATCAGTCAAGGAGACATTAGATGATGCTAAGATGATCACATCATTCATTTACAATAGCCTCAAAGTAGTTAATTTAATGAAGCTATTTACCAGAGATAGAGATTTGTTGAGACCAGGTATAACACGGTTTGCCACTGAGTTTATTTCTATTGAAAGCCTTATTCGCTATGAGCAAGATTTGAAAAGAATGTGTACGATTACAAAATGACGTAAATTCAACAAAGAAAGGAGTAGAAGAAGTGTGCGAGATAAGGTTTCTAATCTCATTCTGACTGACCGGTTTTGAAAGAAGGCAAGAGAGGTCCAAAACATTATGAATCCTCTTATTAGAGTCTTGAAGATAGTGGACCAGGACAAGAAACCTATACTATCTATTATATATGAAGCTATGGATAGAGCAAAATTGACTATAAAGGCATCAAATAAGAACTGAAAGAAGTACTGGGATATCATTGATAGAAGATGGGAGGGACAATTGCATATACACTTGCATACTGCTGGTAATTCATTTGCTTAGAAATCATATTTGTTGACTAGAAATTGAAACTGTCATATCATAACAATCATGTGCTTATATTATTGTAGCATATTTTTTAAATCCAGCACTCCAATATTCAAAAAACTTTTCTACACATCCAGAAGTGAGAAATAGATTAAAGGAGGTCATTAAAAGATTGGAGCCAGATTTGAATAAACAAGCAAGAGCTATTAATGAGGTAATAATAATTTATTTATTTCATCGATATAATGTTATGCAAATATTAACACTTGTGATGTGTATTCTTACAGATAAAATTATTTGTGGATGGAGTTGGAGAATTTGGAAGCTCACTAATTAGAAGAGCAGTACAACAATCTCTTCCAGCTGATTGGTGGATTAATTATGGCGAAGAAGCTCCCAATCTGTAGAAAATTGCTATCAAAGTTTTAAGCCAAACATGTTCTTCATCGGGTTGTGAAAGAAATTGGAGCACGTGGTCACTGATTCATACAAAATTGCGCAACCGGTTAGCAATGAAAAGTTGTATAAACTAGTATTTGTGCATTATAATATGCGGTTGCGAGTAAGAAACTTGACATGCAAAAGCGACACTGATGATTATTACAACCCAATTGATCTGAATAATATTTTCAATGATGATATTTTAGATGAGTGGATTCGTGAGGGAGAACAGCCGATGTTACCACCAGATGACTTATGTTGGTTGGATGGAGGTATTCGTCGTAGTGACGAAAGTGACGGTGATGGCGATGATGATGGTGATGGCGGTGATGACGGCGGTGATGATGATGGCGGTGGTGGTGGCGGCGGTGGTGGAACTGTGGTGGTGATGGTGATGGTGGTGATGGTGGTAATGATGAAGAGACTCATGGTGTTGGTGGAAGCCAACGAGGTGATGCTTTAACATGGGATTCAGAATATTATGTCACACAAGATACAGATCATGGAGGCCGGGTGAGGATTTCTCAACAGCGTAGGCATTTAGATCGGTTGGTCGAATTCAGTTCTAGCGATGATTATTCGAGTGGACATGATAATTACTCACATGGTCATCATAGTCTTGAAGGCCATTTATAGGGGTTGGGTTTGACATCTGGCCAATATTCTGGCACTGATTATTCTAGCACTGGTGAATATTCTACTAGCAGCGCTGAATATCGAGGTTTTGGGTATTATCACCATGGAGCTGATATTACACAACCCCTACCGCCATATTACTCTGATAGTGGATCCTCTGGCCAATCATCTCAGCCTACAGGATCTCACCCACAAACATATTATTATCCTTATGGAAACTATATGCCTGGTTTCTATACTTATAGCGGGGATGATGATAATGATGATTTTGTGCCTCCTCGTAATTCAATGTGAAAATGACTATATTAGCAGGTACTTATGAATTATTTGTGCAATTTACTATATTATGCATATATTTTGATATTTTTCTACCGACAACGCTTGTATTTATGCTTTCACGTTATGTTTTGAGTGCTAGATGATATGTTTTGAATATGTGATACATGAATTTGGATATTTACATTTTTTTTATGATTTGTCATGAATTTTTCATAATTTTTTGGCGTTCTATATAGCGTTTTGCGCGTATCGTCCGATCCGAGTCGCCGAGACCGATCTGTCTCGGTGCCGGCCGAGTCGGCGGCCGAGACCGAGACTTTGAACCATGATTAAAATCATCCCCAAGTATACGCATAAATATACCTAAATGTATGCTTTTCACATAACTTTGATATATTTCCCTTTTTTTGTTATATTCACACCTTCTACATACTTTGTATATAGTCTTGGATAAATTCCCCAATAAGAATGCACATTTGTAATATCTCCTAACAAATAATATTGTATTTCTACTTTTATTAATTTTATTTAAATTTACTTATTATTATTGATTAATTTATTTTATAGATGTGTATAAATACATGTACATACATATTAAGTGTATATGTTTTTTATTTGTATTTATACAAGTATATGTATGTATTAGATTTTATACATTATTATTAGCATTACTATTATTATTATGTTATTGTTGGTATTATTCCTAATTGATCTTTTTTCAACCCATAATCCTATTATCCAATAAACCATAACCTATTTAGCTCATACCCAAAATAAAGTAAAATAAAATAAAATAATAATAATAATAAAGAAATATGTGTACTTAACTTGCTTATGCCAGGATTCGAACTCATGTTCCCCTATACCAAATCCTAATATCTAAACTATAATGCTACATTGGCGTGTGATTATGTAAGTAATCTAATTTATTTAAACAAAGCTAAAGTTAAATTCAAATTTCAACTGAAAGATCTCATAAGATCCTTATTGATCTTTATCTTAACAGCTTGATTCTTCTGTTAAAACCTACATGCTAAAAATCTTAACCTAAAGATCTTATCATAATATGTTAACGTAATCTATCTCCTCCTGCCTCTAAAGAAAAACAAAAGGAGAGAAAAACAGAAAGAAAGAACCTCAGATCCAAATTTCCTCATCCTCTCTTCACCTCTCCTTGGAATCCATCGTGACTAGGGAACATGCTCGAAGCGTGAAAATTGAAGAGCAGGCTACAGGAATCAATCCAAGTAAGTAAATAATAATTAGCATTTCTTTATAATGTTTAGTTCATATTTTTTTATGAATTTCCATATAGAATCTCACCCAATAATCTTAATAACATAATTTTGTATAAGTTAAGAAAATATTGAAATATCATGTTTTTAAAAATCTCTCTTTTTATAAAATTTTAATCTCATCCAAAAATCTAAATTAATTTGTGTGAAATAGAAATTATTGAAATATCATGTTTAAATCTCTCTTCATGAATTTTTAATCTCATCCAAAGATCTAAATAAAGTAATTTGTATGAATTAAAATTCATTGAAATATCATGTTTAAATTCCTCTTCTCATGAATTTAAAATCTCATCCAGATCCAAATAAAATAAATTGTACGAATTAAAATTTTATTTAAATTGAAATACTATGTTTGGATTTTTCCCTTCCATGAGCCTATTTTTCATCAAGAACCTTACCCATTAATCTAAATATAATATATAGGGTAATATATCAATACACTAATTAATTATAGAAATCTTTTTAAACAAAATTTTCGGAATTTGTAAAAAAAAATAAAAAACTGGCTGCTCTCAGCCAAAGGTTGAGAGCTCTACTGCACAGACCCGGGGGTCTGTGCAGCTGGGGTGTGCCTCACCCGTGTGCAGACCCGTACCCAGGTGAGGGCCAGGCCCAGTGGCCTGGGCCGCCACTGGGCTAGGTAGGAAACACAAAAAAAAAAGATTTGTTGGCCTGCTCTTGGTCAGGCCGAGAGCAGGGCCTTGGCCGTCCGGCCCAGGTGCAGACAGCACCCAAGCTTGGCTATGTTGGGCCAGCCAAAAAAAATTAATAACAATAATATTATTTATGAAGCCCAAATTCAGTCCAGCCCACTGATTATAGGTTCTAATCTATTTGAATCCTACCCAAATGCAAAATAAAACCCTGCTAACTTGTTGAAAAACAATTAAAATGATTTGATAAAAATTTCAAAAAAATAAATAAAAATAGGAATTAAAATTTAGATGACCCCTAGAATATACTGTAAAATTTTGATATTATTTTCTAGACATATTAGACTGAATCACTTCATTCAAACTTAAAACCCACTATTGCCACATTCAGATCCATTAAAGGATTTTCATGTTTTTAACCATTTAAACCAATAAAAATTGAAAACTAAAATCTAAATAAATCTTATAAACTTAATGCGTCATCATACAATCATGTTCTAAGCTCTGGACCAACCGTATTTGATTTAAAACACTAAATAACATCTAATATGATATCTTATATAAAGTTTGATAAATTTCTAATTAGAATGTATTTAATGTAGATTTCTTCGAATCACAGAAATTGTATTCGGACTCGTGATAAGTCCAGGCGAGTGTTCTTTTTTCTCCTTTAGTTAAACAAAATTTTGTGATAAATGATTTTATTTTGTTATATAATTATGCTATTAAAATATACTGAGATGATATTTTATGAGTGTTTACTCTTGTATCATTTCCTCATTTCTCATTGTCAAAAATTTATATGTTAACTATATTATTTCTTTTGATCTGATATATTTGACTAGTATGATTATCGTACCATTTCATATGACATCAGTGACCGTACACCTTATGTATCTAGTTGATATGAGCATTTATTGGCATCATTTCATATGGAGTAATTTGTCATTGTTGCCTAAACCTAGTATTGATATATCATAGATTGGACTTGATCTTGTAATTGACCTAATTATGATAAATCTTAGAATGTTACTGAAAGTTACTGAAAAAATATCGTTAGACCGTAACGCTCGGTACAGTTCTATTCATTGTATACGTGGTTACTGTTATTGTCTATTGTTCTCATTACTGTTCACCGTGTATACGATTACTGTTACTGTATCGTCTCAGTATACAATAACATGGATATTGACTGATTTAATTGAATTAAATAATAATATAATAGACAATTTACACTGGGATTGGGAAAATTGATGGAGGAGACAGCGTCTGTATTTTGACTGGACCTAGATACAGGTTACGCAGCCGACTGAGAGTTCCACTGCAGTGTTTTTGGGGGATGACTGACATCTCATCTTTACTGTTATTATTCCATTATTTTCATATCGAGATTATTATTACTGTTACTGAGTACCTAGGGTACGGCCTATTTCAGCGCCAGGAAACTAAAGTCATGGTCCCGGATATGTATGGGATCCACCTAAAGTATGAACAATATCTCCAACCAATCAGTTTCAATAACTTAGGATCTTGATTGACATGTGTAGTGGTCGTAGTATGGGATGCCTCTATTATATGTGGCAATTGGTGTTCGCTGACATAATAATAATGAAAAACTTATCATGTAATGTAATTGACTGTATTCACCTGACTGTACTCATATATGATACCTGACACCTGATTATATATTAGACTGATCTCATTACTCTTGAAGTTAGGTATTGCATGTAATCATGATACTTGTACTATGCTGATTGATATTCATTATATCATACTCTTTTCTTATTAATATTTTATTCATGTCTTTCTTCCAGTATATATTATCATTTCATGTACACACTGTTTATATGCACGAGCACCCCCTCATTTTATCACTCACTTAGGTCGCTATTGACGACCCTGAGTTTGTTTGTTCCGGTTCAGATCCAGGGACTCCACCGAACCAGGAATACTTCGAACACATCGCTGATCTCCAGTAGGCAAATTTTTATTCTCATTATGTGAGAGACTTTATGGTTCTTTTCTCTATTTTATTATGTTGTAATAAGTGGAACCGTTAGTGACATTATGTACTTGATTCCTTCTAGTTGAAATAATTGATTGTTATTTGAATTAATGTACTGAGGCTTACGTATTTGTTTTAAAAATACGTCGCCGACTTTCATCACGTACCCCTTTTTATGAGTATTATGGTTGTGGGGCATGATAACATTCATTCCTGCAAGTATCCACTGACTAAATTATCGATTTTATGTCTTTGTCATCAAATGGTTATTGGAATATGGTTTCACAAAAGAAGTAATCTAGAGACTTATATGAATCAGAACAGATTGGTTGGGAAAGTGAAAAAGATGCAATTATCCACCAAACGATATTCATACAAATTATATGTGTAGTGTGGTAGGTCTTCGCGCATAATGTTCTTGAGCTTCTTTTGTTTCCATGTGGGATGGGAGTTTGAATAAAAACTATTGCACAAATCAGAGACTTTACAACTACTCATAACCTACTTTACAATAAAAAAGTGATCCCATACACATCACAGTCTCGAAATCAATCCTTGACAACACATAATGCACATAGTTAGATCAACACCACCAAAGGTACATAACACAATATAATAGCTGATCATAAACAGTTAAAACATTGAAGATCACACTCACAATTTTATCGAACAGCTCCCCACCAGTGATGAACTCCAAGATTATGTATATCTTCGTCCTGCTCGCCAAACCTACACGCATCACACAAAATCTGCATAAAGCATCAAATTCACATAGGGGAGTCAAAAATCAACGGGCAGAAACAAATGCCTCGTGCAGCCGAACAACGTGCGGGTGCCTGACAAGCTTCATTATCGAAATTTCCCTCTTAATCTGCAAAAATTTCAGTAGAGAAGCAGATGACTCTAGTGATGTGCTATTGATTTGATGACCAGAAATAGCAAAAAATTCGAACCTGATCGACCATCTTGTGCTTGATGATGGTGGCTCGATCGAGCACCTTCATGGCGACGCTCTCCCAGTCTCCGTGTTTTGCGCGAACTTCACCTTGGCGAACGTCCCCTCTCCGATCGTCCGCCCTACTTCATACTTCCCACTTTGCGAACCACCATTTTTTTTGCTTATTTGTGAAGAAGAAGAAGAAGAAGAAGAAGAAGAGATGAGATTTTCAAGTGAGTGGAAGAGGATTCAAGAAACAGGGAGCAGCATTTTGAAGCGGGAGCTGCGGCTCCGCAAACAGTGGGGATTTTCTTAGATGCTCGAGAGAGGAAAGTGGGCTTCGCTTTCTCCGCACGCAGAATGAATTTGTTAGCTGCAAAATTAAAAATTGAAAAATGATGGGGGCTCGCCGGCCGCTTTGCACGGCGTTTGGCAAGAAATGGGAGTGGGGGCACGTGGAAAGCGCAGAATGGTCAGTCGCTCGAGTACACAGTACCTACGGGGCCGTGGGGCCCACTTGGCACTGGGGTAGGGGTGTGATTCTTGTGGGTTGGATGTTTTCCAAGGAGAAGGGTACCAGCTGCAGCTGGAAAGCAAGGACAAGCCGGGAAGATCACCTGGACCGGGTCACGCCCTTATTTTCTTTGCTTGTCCGGCCCCATCTTGAGCCGACTCTCTCATATAATCGATTAAAGACAAAACATTTGACATATTACATATGTTTAAAAAGAGCTAGTTAATTTAAAATTTTATTTGTGAATTAACCTTGACCTTAGTTTCCAACCTGTTAAGATGAGTTAATCCAGAGCAATATTGATATATTAGTAGCTAGTCAACCAAATCCTAACCTTGGACTGCGCCAAAATTAAAACCTAAACTTTATTAGTAGCTAATCAACCAAAACCTAATTGGTGAAGATCTGGTTTGGTGTAGTCTCTCTTTTAATGTTGAAGATCTGATTGTCTTTCTATAAAGGTTCAAATTTTTTCCCTGATAATCTTTTATTGGATGAGTCTTCACATGAGCTCATTTCTGAGAAACCCTTGCTATCTCCACTTTCCAAATACAGCCCACGCATACGACAAACTAAATTGATGAAATTATTGATGATCAGATTGTCTCTACTAAAAATGGTGTTACCACATGTTTTTAGTTCGTTAGAAAAAACTACCTGATTCTGAGAACACCTGAATTAATCAGGAGGAGTTCCAATTGTTGGATCCTGATCGTCTTAAGCACTATGATATGATGGGGAACAAATACAAATTTGAGGATCTCTCCCTAGGATTTCTCACTTAAGCACACTAGCTACAAAGCTTTTCAAAGCAAATTTAATTCATCCAAAACTGAGAAAAATAATAAGTAGTATTGGCCTTAAATAGAGTCTACATCAACGGAGAAGTCTCATCACTGCTGATGTCGGACTAAAAGAAGACTAAATATTCAAAATACAATAAAGAACAAAAATAAAACTAAGATAACTAGTTCAACTAGGTTCGAGTCTTCAAGCTCTATTCAAACCAAATTGATAGGGTGCGAAGACGTTTTCTGGTGTAGAACCTTTTGTTGGAATTGAAGGATATAAGTATGAATCTTCGAGTTGAATTATGGCGAGATCCGTTGATCGAATCAATTGGATGATGGTTGGAGTGTGTTCTCCTTCTGTAATACCCATATCTTGCAATACATGAATTAATTGTGAAAAATAATACCTATTAAGTGTATGTGTATTTTGTTTTAAAAAATTGTCATTTTTAAAGTTGAGATATTATTTTAATTAATCTTGATTATTATTTCATGATTTTATTATCTCATTCTTCTTTCCTTTGTTTCAAGCCCTAGCCCATCACATTTCCTTTTCTCCCTTTCCTAAATTTTCAACTGAGCCCAAGCCCCAAGCCCAATAGCAGGCCCAAATCCAATTCCTTCAAAAATAAAAATAAAATAAAATAAAAAAATTAGAAAGACCCGCATGTGGGAGTGTAACAGGGTTTGAACACAGGTCTCTCCACTTATGATTTGGATGCACAGACCATCATGACCTCTTTGTGTTGTTGTTACAAAAGGATAGCATTTATTTAATTCTCATTGTTTTACCCCAAACCCATCTCACAACTAATCCAGAACGGATCCTATCTATTAAAATCCGCTCCTAACAAATTAATCTTAACTAATAAATCTAATCCTATCTATAATCCAAACCAATCATCTTTTCTCTCCTTCCTCTCTCCATGCGGCAGCCATCCAAGCCCTGGGCTCCCACAATCGGATCCCCATTGGCCGGCATCTCCTTCCTCTTCTCCGGCGACGGCGACGACGGGCTCTTCGGAGGCGGAAGCAGCGGCAGCGGCGGAAGGGGGTGGAATTTCGAGGGAGACGGCGGGGCGGATTGGGAAGACGACAATTCGCGGCGCCGTCCTCGTAGATGGATCCGGCGTTCGATTCCGTGTAGAGGTGGTGCTCTGGATCTCGCTGTCGGATTGCACGCACTGTGCGGTGAAGAAGCTGGCCAGGATCCTCCAGGAGAGGGGGAAGGTTGAGTTCATCCGGCTCGTGCCCTCGATGTGCTGAATTCTAAATTCGTTTCGTATCATGGATCACTTCCCCCACAATCTGAAGTTCCTTTGCGCGGATTACATAGTCCTATATCAAGAGATTATTTATGAACCTTCTCTTCACAAGTGCAGAATTGCATGAGAACATGGTCCGTAGCTTGGAGGCCGGCAACAGGTTGCATTCCAGAGAGAGATGCCATCTTTGGAATAATAATTTGTGCTTCTTTCTTTGCTCTTGCCCTGAAGATATAGTCTATATAGATGAGCTCTATATATAGCCTCAAACATGCCCATCATCTTACAATTTGCAATTGTTTCCAACCTATACTTTATTTCCCAGCTACTATATAGGAGGTTTCTGTGGAAATTTCTTTGTTAATCTGCTCGGTGAGTGGAAGGAATCTGAACATTCTGGTGGTCAATTTTTCCTGTTGGTGGTCTTGCTTACTACATTACAGCACCGTCAAGCTTGGCGGATATGGCTGCAAACCCATTTCATGCACTCTTCTTTTCATGCATTCTTCTATATAGTATTTATGTTGTCGGCTTGTGCACTACTCTCAAGGCCTGGATAGAGGTATCCGGATCTTCTGCAAGAGATGTGGCTAAGCAGCTCAAGGAGCAACAAATGGTGATGCCCGGCCTTCGTGAATCCAACCTGCAAAAGGAGTTGAACCGTTACATTCCAACATCTGCCACCTTTGGGGCATGTGCATAGGGGCGCTGACAGTTCTCGCAGATTTCTTGGGCGCAATTGGTTCAGGCACGGGTATTCTGCTTGCAGTTTTACTGGAACAAGACGGATGCTCATTTCGGATTTGTTCGGTGAGATCCGAACCCAGCTTCAGGAGACCCGGACACGATTTGGATTCGTGTCGTTGTGGACCCGATACATAAGCAATCTGAAGACCGATGTATGAGATGATTCGTAGACCAGTACCAGTCCGTGCAGTGAAGGCCAGACAGCGATTCAACTCCGAAGCTACGTCATTTCATGTGAGTGTTCGTTCTTTGTATTTCCTTATTTATCGTTGTTGGTATGCATCTACATGTTGCTCTTATCATTTATGTGACTTTCCTTATATCTTACCAGTTTAATTACTTGTACCTCTTCATGAGACGTCTATATTGTTTACTTTATTTATCTAGTTGATAGGAGCTTGTATCAGTATCCTTTCATGTGTTGGTAGTTTAGCGTTGTTGGCTTAGGCCTATTTTTGATATACCTTTAGACTGTGACTTGACTCGATCTATTGATTGGATAGATTAAGTACATAGTTGAGCATCAGATAATATGGTCTTGTATTTGGACATTGAGATATTAGAGTTATATCATTTCATGAATAGATGATTACTGTTTTAGACTGGGACTAATTGTAAAGGAACTTGGACTGTACACTAGGTTGATCTTATGTTGGATTGGTTTATGATTGTGGTTTATGATCTACTTTTATCTGAACAATTATCAGACTTAATATTCCTTACTTGGTGATAATTCAGTTAATAATTTATTCGGGGATTTGAGGACATATTAGATGTGATCTTATTTACTAAAGGATTAGAGTTCTTGACGATTGGATCGGTACATGGACTTATTCAGAGTTGGACTGTGATTTAGACTGAACTTGAGTTATAGAGGATAGATGATATATTTCATGTAGAGTACTTTTCAGACTTGTTATTCTTTCATTGGTAATAACTTAGGTGATGATTCATTCAGATATGGATGATGGACTTGTTATGATGTTAGAGACTGGATTACTTGATTCATGGATCAGTATATAGACTTTAGTTAGAATTTGAATTGATCTGGGGTTCATGTTATTTACATTGGAGATTGATCAGTAGTTAAATGTGACTATTTTAGTTGAGTTGTGATTTAGAAATATCGATGACTTGGAGGAATGAGTTGAATACATACATTACTTGGATTATTCTGTTCATGACAGTAGGTCATTACTCATCTTGGATATCTTGCCTTACCTGTGAAACCTGACTGGTTATTCTTTATATATATATACCTGACAACTATCATGTTCATGTTACTGAAATTTGCTGGGAAATATTATTACACGGTAACAACACCCGCATGTTCACTTATTATATTCTGTTATACCGGTGTCCTGTTCATGATATTATACACTCCTGTTATACCGGTACCCTGACTTTCACATGTTGATATTGTTACCGTGATTACCACTGAGTCATCCCAGAGATTTAAGTAACATGTATACTAAACAATCTTGATAAACTAAAACATGATAACAAACAACTTGCACTGGGATTGGGGAGATTGATGGAGGAGACAGCGTCTGTATTTTGGGTGGACCTAGGATTTAGGTTGCGCAGTCGAAAGAGGGTTCCACTGCAGGGTTCCGTGGGGTGACTGGCACCCCGTCATGTTTCCTGTTATGCATGTTATACATGTACCTGTTCCTGTTTACATGTTCCTGACTACCTTGCGGTAGGTCCTGGTTCAGCGCCAGGAGTCTGGGCCGTGGTCCCGGGTATGCACGGGACCCACCTAAAGCATGGACAATGTCTCCAACCGATCAGTTTCAATAACTTAAGGGCATCGATTGGCATGTGTGGTAGGCGTAGTATGGGATGCGTCTATTATATGTGACAATTGGTGTTCGCTGACATAATTAATATTAAACTGTTGATGCTTGTGACTGACTGTAATCACCTGATTGTGTATCTATTTATATCATTATGATAGACCCATGATTGTAATCAGGACCAGACTTATGACCAGACTTAGATACCAACCTAGTGACATGTGATAGGTTGCACATCTAGACATCTGTTGATCTCTACAGCTGCTTTACTTGTCTTGTACCTGTACTCTTATTCTTGCTATCTTTATTTGTGTTGCTTTCATGTATATTATTGTTCAGTTATTCATCTTGTTATTTAGTCTCTTATATTTATAGTTGTTCTTATTATTATTTATGCACATGGTTTATTCTGCACGAGTTCTTTCCCCTTTACACACACACTCACCATGGTCGCGTTCTGACGACCCTGGATTTGCACGTCCAGATATTGGACGATTGTTTCTAATGTGCAGGTGTTCGATGAGACGGTACGCTTTGCGAGGAGCTTGAGTCCCTCTCGTTCTGGTATCCTCATTTCTGTTATATTCCTGTTACTTTCATGATTCTCCCTTTACCGCATTCAGCTGCCATTTTCTTTCTGTTATTCATCTGTTATCATGTGTAGTCTTATATGTATTATTGCAGTGACCTTTGATTATTATGCTTCTGATTTATAGCTTGATCAGGTTACATTTAGGCTTAGCGCGTATACGTGGGGTATTTATCCTCGCGTATATGCGTCGCCATAACGTCTCCGTATCTTAGGATCGGGGCGTTACACCTTCCATTGGGGATGAACGTGGTATATTCACATGTTCAATTCCGACTTCGAATGAATGAGATATTCAAGCCTAAAGATTGCCTAATTCAAAAGCAAAACGGGACTAAAGGTAGCTAAAAGCATTTAGTCCCACATTGGCCATGAGATGGAAGTTTGTGGTGTATAAATAGAGAAAATTGAGAACAAAGGGCGTGCCCTTTGGGTACTTGGAGTTTTCGCGCGCGATGGGAGGGATCTATGCCCGCCTGCACATGTGTGCATGCGCGCTGCGCGCGCCGTCACTGGCGGCGGCGGCCGGTCGGCCGGCGTTGGTGCCGGTGCCCGGGACCGGATCGGGTCTGGGTCTGGGATTGGGTTCGGGGGGTTCGGGTTCCTACCCAGCCTGTTTCTTTTTGAATCATGTCTCAAGGGTATGGGCCACTCCGAATCCGAACCAGACCCGCTTCGCCCCGCCAACAGACCCGCTCTGCTGTCAGGATCTGAACCGATCCGCCAAAGGTTGCGAACCTGTTTAGACTGCCAACGGTTGCGAACCAGTTGGACTACCAACGGTTGTGAACCAGTTGGACTGCCAAAGGTTGCGAACCAATGGACGGCCAAAGGTTGCAACAGTTCAGACCGAACCGTTGCATCCTTTCATTGGGTTCGAACCTGTTGGTCCCTCCTGGAGCGCTATATAAAGCGCTCCCATCTCTCAATTGAAACACACCAAGTAAACAACTCTCTCTCTTTCTATCTGAGTTCTGAAGCAGAAGCAAGCCTGCGTTCTGAACTGGGAAGTAGAGTTCAGAACGACTTCCAAAGAAGATTCTGCAAAATTCGTTCTGAAAGAGGGCTTAGAAAATTCAACAAATTCTTCTATAGAATTGTTGTCTGAATCTAAGACTTCTGAAGAAGAATATTCTTCAACCTTCCTTCGTCCTCAACAGTGGGTGCTACTCCAAAGTAAAGGCAAATATTCATCTGAAATTTGTCCTTGTACCGCTGCTTCAACGATCCTGTGGAAGGTACTGGTTGACTACGGTTCGACCGTACGGTGATTTGGTAGTGCTATCCAAATACCGTGAAGGAGTGTTGTATCTTGGGAGACCAGCGTCCATTATCCGTTAGCACCGGTGCGGGGGACGTAATTGTCTTAAGGAGATTCGCTCTAAGCGTACCTCACTCCAAATACTGTATAAGTAGATTAAGTCCTTTATACAGGGGATATACTTTACAGTATATCGAGACTGACTTAGATTCAGTCTAATTGGTGCTTTAACTAAGGAAGGAAATTGAAAGGTGGTTCTTAAATTAAGGAACGTTCTATTGAACGGAAAACCTCCCACCTGATATTTGCCGACCTGGCCAATTAGTTGTCAGATGATTCTTATTAAGCAGAATACCAACACCTTTTCCCCAAAAATAACTCACTCATATAGCAGATTATCTCTACTAGAGATGGTGGTTACCATAAAGTTTTAGTTCGTTGGAAAAGATTACCTGATTCTAAGAACACTTGGATTAATCGGGAAAATCTCCAACAGTTGGATCATGAACGTCTAGAGCATTATGAGAGCCGAGGAGACATGCACTAGACAGGGTCGAGTTCCCCGACCCTGGAGATTATGGGGACATCACTCTAATATTGCGGTTCTACACTAGGAGATGTTGTCGCACTCTGTCAATTGGTTTGATTAGGGCTTAAGAATCGAGCCTAGTTGGACTAGTTATCTAAATGCTATTTCGTTCTTTATTGTATTTGAATGTTTAGCCTTCTTTAGTCCACATCAATTGTGATAGGACTTTTCTGATGTTGTAGACTTATTTAAGGTTAAAAACTGCTTATTATTTTTCTTATTTGGATGAATTAAAATTTACTTTGAAAGCTTTTTAGCTAGTGTGCTTGGATGAGAAACCCTAGGGAGAGATTCTAAAATTTGTGTTGTTCTCCATCACTTGGCTGCACAAAATTTAAAACCCTTAAACTTTTTAGGTTGAGTTTACACGTTGCGTCTGATCATTACCATAACTACTTGTTCTTGTTGTGGTTACCTCTAAAGTGTTGAGAAAATGTTGGAATTAAAATATACAGCTAAAGCAGTGCAAACTTTATTTGTGAGGCTTAATGTAACGCTTCGTTATTTTATCTTGGATAATATATTAATATTGTGTTAATGATATTCTTTTAGAAACTCTTATGTTTATTAAATTAATTATTTGGTGAGAAATGAATTTCAGTAATTCAATTGGAGAACTAGGAGTAGAACTAAAATTATTATAAATCACATCGGCTTGGATTGAGTTATATGAGAAACACTTATATCCACATACAATTTATGCATTGATACGAGTATGTGCGTATAATAACATTTGAACTTTTTAAATCTTGGTTTATTCTTTTTATTTCTGAATTTCATAATATACCGATAATGAGAACTGGTAATCGGTATATTATCGAGTATTCTTTTGAAATTATTCATTTATTCCTTTCGGTAACAAAGATGTGAAGATATATGAATGTATTTCATGAAATACTTGTATATATACCAAGTATTGGTACATAAACTTTAGTTGTATTATATTTTATTTAATTGTGGGATATGAGAAAGAATTAAAGTGAAGGTATGCGAAGAAATTAATAGGCATGGTGGGTGAGTAAGTGGGAGAGAAAAAGCGAAATAAAATCTCTCTTCTTCTTCTTTCTCCCTGGCACTCTCTCACTTTCTCTCTTTATCTCTCTCCCCTCTCAATTCTCTCTCTCACCCTCTCTACCTCTCTCTAGTCTGGTTCCAGCGGTCGGCAGGCTGACGACGACGTCAGCTGCCGACGGCTTTGGAGGAGGCCGACAACGGCCAGGGGAGGCGGCAGCAGGCCCCCTCTTTGTTCTCTCTCATATATCTCCTTTCATATATCTCTCTTGTTGGCCCAGAGGCCTTCCACTCTAGTTTTGATATGATTAACTCATGTAGTTATAGTTTACTAATAATCTTGTGATATTTAGTTTCAGATACTTAACCAAGATATTAGTAAGTGATTAGCTTCAACAAAGGTGTTTTGGAGCTTTTCATGGTGATTCAAGAGTCCGAGCGTCAAAGTTCATACCCTAGCACTCGTTGGAGTCAAGCTCGGTGGATCACGTTTGGATCGAGTCGACTTGGAGACGGAGTTCTACAAGAAACTTCGGTACATTATTTAGTTTAGTGTTTTAGATCCATTTGTAAAGATTAGATAGTGTGATATGCTCAAGTTCACAACACACACACTTGTTTAAGTTTCATGTTTTGGTTTTCGGTTTTTGGTTTAACCATCTTGGTTTCATGAATAGATAGAATCAAAACAAGTTTACATAGTTAATGTATATTAGATTTGTTCTATATATATGTATGCTTCATATCTTAGACAAACTTATTTTGATATGCCTATTCATGTGTTTGGAGTTTTGGTTTTAACAAAACATATTTTCGGATTTATATCAAAAGCATTGATATATATCTTTATGTATATTGGATTATATTTATATATTATATGCCTTCAATGTTGTTTCATATCATGTTTTGTATTTGGATGAGTTTTGGACAAAACGGTTTTTCATTTTAAAAGTCTAAGTTTTGGAAAAATACGGAATTTGGTTTCCTATAAAATTTTCATATCACAAAAAGAGTTCAAAATGTTTGTAACTTGGTTTGATTTTTACTCAAACAAGTTTGTATTTCAAAGAGAATATAAGAACTTATTTTGTGGATTTTTAGAGATTTTATGGGATTTATTTGA
The DNA here is from genome assembly GCA_038442645.1 of Agave tequilana. Lineage (NCBI taxonomy): Eukaryota > Viridiplantae > Streptophyta > Magnoliopsida > Asparagales > Asparagaceae > Agave > Agave tequilana. The sequence goes on along the minus strand of JAVJIF010025837.1, from coordinate 7,102 downwards.
CAATTAAAAACTAAGTTTTAAATCCCTTTATTATGCCCTGCCAGGCTCTGGCGGTCGACCGACCCAGAGTCGGTCGACCGAATCGGTCGACTGACGTGCACAAGGATGTACACGCTGACCAGCTACTTGGGCCGGTCGATGAGCGGTCGACCGACTGCAAGTACCCCACTCTCGGGGGGGGGGCGGTCGACCGGACGGTCGACCGTGAGGCTTGCACGGTCGACCGAGCGGTCGACCGGCCAGAGAGCAATTGCTCTCTGGATTGGCACGGTCGACCGGCAGGCTCAACGGTCAATTTTTCGACCGGCCGGTCGACCGGAAGGCCATTCTGGGCCTAGTTAGCTGCCAAACGGCTAGTTTTTGTGGGCCTTTATATACCCCAATCTTTGGCTGTTTTGGCTAAGGTTTTTGAAGAGCTAAAATTCCTACTTCTCTAGTGTTTAATTTCAAGTTTTTAAAAGATTTTTGGGTTCCATCTTTATTTGTTTTAAAAGGGATTGGAAAAATCAAGAAAAAGGAAAGTCTTTGGATTGATTTTGATATATATTTTTCTATCTATTCTAGAAGTTTTCCCAAGAGTTTTTCTTTGAGTTTTTGATTTCCAAACTCTTTGTTTCCACACTTGAGCCATATCTTGCTATCCTATCTATAGGATCTTTATTTTGTGAAAATTAGTTTGTGGTTGTGAAAACCACCAAGTTGTAAACCCTCCTACTTTGTGCTATCCCTCTGTGTAGAGGTTGATTTGTGGAGTGGTGGCTTTGTGCTCTATCCTCTAGTGAGAGGTTGATTGGTTGTATTGGCTTTGTGCCCCCCTCATTTGTGAGGTTGATATTGGTTGCTTTGTGCCTAACCTCTAGTGAGAGGTTGTATTCGATTGAGAGATGAGTTGTGTACTCCCTTATTGTATTGCCCAAATCCTCAGTGAAGTTCCCTGTGTGGGAGTCCTGTGTGGACAAAGTTAGTGGAAATCCTTCTGTGTGAAGGCAGAGACGTAGAGCTATGTGCTCGAGCCTCAAAACATATTCGTGTGTTTGCGTTTGATCCATTGACTCTAACTCTCTTCTCTTTTACTTTGAGTATTGCATCATATTGCCATATCATTTATATGCTTGTGTTGTTTGTGTGTGCCTCACTTGTGCTTAACCACAAGAGCTTCATATAGTGCCTCAACTTTTATTCAGAGCAATCAAGAGGAGTTAGTCCAGAGCCTTCACCGCGAATTCGGCTACACTCGTTGGTTGCATTAAGTGTTGTTGCAATTAAGTTTTAATTTCCGCATTAATTCATTAGATTAGCCGTACACCTATTTCCCCCCCTCCAGGTATACTTTCATCTCTCACTCTCCTTCTTACTCTCTCTCCCCTTTTTTCTGGTCGACAGAGAGATGTCGGAGAGGCGTCGGCAGCGGCGGTCAGCAACAGCTGCTATTTTTTTGGGATTAAAACCCATAATGGGTTTCGGTTTAGGGTTAAACCTGAACCCGACCCATTAAGAACTTGACCTGACCCGTTTTAATTTTATAAAGGTAAATTTTTATTAAACTCCATGAAGATTACAAATTATTGCATTTAGACTCTTTATAATTTACAAATCTGACCCTGAATTATTGGTATTTTTAGATGATATCTTGGTCATTCGGACTCCAATTCACGTGATTTTAGAGTCGTTGGATTTGTGGGAATGAGAGCTACACGACTACAGTATTCGCAGGTGTTATTGGGTGTTCAAAGAATCGACGAGCTCAAGAGGTGGTAGAAATCCCCACTTGTTTTTATTTAAAAATTTCCTAATTTAGTGGAAATAAAATTTGGTAATAATTAGTGATGAATGAAGATTAATTATGATAATCTATGTGGAAGTGAAATACTCTTTAAAGTGATAATTATTCATGTGTGATAATTAACCATTGGAGAATAACTCCCTTTAAGTGATCATTTTGTTATGAATGTGATTAATTAAGAAATAATTAGTTAAAATCGAAAATGGTTTAAAGGATGATGAAATTGTTAATATGAGTAAATTCTTGTTTAATATGAACTTTTTCACCAATTTAAAAATGGAGATGTAAGCTACTTGTTAACCAAATATTATGCAAATAGTCATGTATGTAGACTTACGAAAACAAATATGAATGTGAATATATGATGCTAATACTTGTGTGTATGGACTCATTCTGAAATTGAATATGAATACATAAGCCACTTGATAATCAACATTATGCTAGTATCCATGTATGTGAACTTCGTATATACAAGCAGACGTGGTTACTTCTTCCGTGTGGATATATGCATTGCACAAATACTATGAATGGGTAATGGGGTATAAATTCCATGTGTGCATTTTCATATACGAATGATGTATGCCAGTCATGTGCAAATACAAAGTATCAATTATATGTGTGTGTGTGTGTACACATATATATGTGTATATATATATGTACACATATATGTATATATATACAGATATATATGTGTGTGTGTATAAATATACATATATATGTACATATATATATATGTGTGTGTTATATATCACGCGCACACACACACACACACATATGTGTGTGTGTGTACACATATATATATATGTAGATATATGTATATATATACATGTGTGTGTGTAGGCACATACACATATGTATATCGATGTGTGAATCAGTGTATATGCTTATGGATATATGAGTAAGGATGAATATCATATACGAGTATGGATGTAGTTGAATGCTAAACGCACATAGAGATGTAAATTGATTATGAACTGATGAGCCGGATGCCGAATGTTCCCCTTCTTGTGATTATCCATCTCAACCTTCTGAACCGTTGATTACCCAATCTCAACCTTTGAACCGATGATTACCCAACACAGTTTCATCACCTCTGAACTGATGATTACCCAATCTCAACCTTCCCTTTATGTCATGTCTAGTCCATCACCTCTGAACAACAAATACTCTGAGTTTGATAATTCTCGATCGATATGTCTAGTCCGTTACCTCTGAACCGACGGGTATCCAATCTTACTTTCTTTTTGTCATTACGTTCAGTTCATCCCTCTAAACGACAAGATTTTGGGTCTAAAACTCCTAATTTGTTACATCCAGTCAGTCACTCCTGACCAGACGGACTATTATACCTATCTTTCTTTATCACTAATAGGCTAGTCATATTCAAGATTAGTCTTGATTTTGATTTTAATTCCTTCGAGAATCTTATTTGGTGAAAATTTGCCTTTCTTTACGTTCTTTCCGAAGAACTTACATGCTAAAGTTTTTCTCCTATGAAGAACTTGAAAGCAAACATATTAAAGTTTTTCTCATATGGAAAACTTAAAAGAGCATAAAGAAAGGCAAAGAGAAAGAGCAAAAAAGGACGCCATACAAATCATTGATCAAAAAGCAAATTGATTGATTGATGATAAGTACAAAGAAAATACAAGGTGTTACATTGAGATTATCTCTCATACAATTTAGTCTTTACTTCAAAAGTAGGCGACTCATTGCTCTACGTCCAAAATAGTAGATCTGCTTCTACTCTCCCCTTTTTTGAATGATGGTGTTTCTCAAGGTCGATATACAGTGGACATCCTGATTCCACCAGACCAACTGGACACGAAAGGGCTTCCCTTGTATAGGCCGTGATCCTTCACTTAATGGAAGATTTGCCACTAGAAAGTCACCCAATGAGCATGGGTCCTTTGTCGCTATCACTTCTCTGAGTAAGATTGGTGAAGGAAAAATCTGAGACCTTACTGATGACGTCCTCTTTCCTTGACCTTCAAGTGTCCTGTGCGGAGACCCAGCAAAGGCGAGATATTGGTGAAAATGATGACACAGTTTCCATATATGTTGAGCTCAAAGCATAAGTCTACAACTGAGGGGGCCATCCTGTATAAGTAACTATCGGCCGATGCCTGATGTGGCAAATCTAAATACAAGGTTTGGCCTTTTGGATATGGTCATATCGTCATCCCTGAACATGGTCGTGGAAACGATATTGCAAAGTGTATGTTGGCCCCCTCTTAGATTAGTGCCCTCAGCTCTAGTGTGCTCTTTTAATCGATAAGTAAAGCCTAAACTTAAAAATGAAGATGCACTCTTCCGTCCACTTTTGCCGCTCTTGTTGGACACGGAAAGAAGGAGGTGTAAAATTTTCGTGAATCAGATGAAAATACAACAGACTAATCTTCCGGTTACAAGGGAGGGAGGATGTTGAAGCTTGAATCCCCCCTTTGTTTAGTGCGGGTTCTTCGTGTGGCGGTGGAGAGTGAATCTTGTTCTCCGTTGACCAGATGACCGTCTGGACCGTCAAGGATCTTCTCCTTGGCAGGTAGAAGGAGTAACTCAGCCCCGTCTACCAAAACTCTAAAAGAGAAGGTAGGCCAAGAGCAACTTGTACGCAGCAAGTTAGCTTGAAGAGTCGAGCTCTCTCTCTCTCTTATGTGTCGCGCCTGTTGATATCTCTCGGTCTCTTTATGTCTATTGATGCCCTTCGATTTCTTCTGATGCTCTCCCCCTCCATAGCAACTGGGCTATTTATATAGGCTGTAGGGGGTGAACGTGTCCCCTAAAATACTCCACGATGAGAGCCAACTTCCCCGCTACATGGGCGGTGAATGGCGCATAATCGGGGTGGTTGTAACCGAGACGCGGGTCTGGACCCTAGCGCCTTGAGGTTGAGACGCGGGTTGGACCCTCGCGTCTTGAGGTTGAGACGCGGGTTTGGACCTCGCGTCTTGGTTCTGAGACGCGGGTTCGGACCCACGCGTCTTGAGGCTGAGATGCGGGTGTCGGGCCCACGTGCCTTAATGCTGAGACGCGGGTTTGGACTCTCGCGTCTTGATTGTCACATTTAGCCTTGCGTCTGGATCTTAGATCTCTGCGTTTTGGTGGCTTGTCTTGGTGATTTAGACAGCCTACAGAACCCCCTCCTCCAAAGTTTTCGATATTCCGCAGTTAACTGGGACGGATTTCGAAATACTTTGGATTTCTAGCTGCATTTGCCTTCATGACTAGACTGTTAATGCTCGGGTTTGATCTATTCTGGAGTTGGTCTTCGTGAGTGTACTGTTGAATTCTTTGAAGCCACCGGAGTTGATCATGTTGAGTGTCTAGATACACAGTCTAAACCTCCCCGTTTGCTCTCTTTCATTGTCTTGAACTTTTTTGCTTAGACTCGTAGAAGCAAAGAATCTTTGACTTTGTTAAAATTATGATGGTAACTTTAATAAGTCAAATTTTATAAGAAAAGATCCTATTTCGGAACTCTCACATACTGTCAGAGGTGTGATGTTAATTGACAGGGATGAAATTTTGATGAACCTGCCACTTTATAAGAGAAAGTGACAAGTATAATTGGTACCCCCAGGGAGGGTGAACTTTATCAAGTGTTTGGATTAACTTGATTGAGCTCAACTGGCTTTGAGGGAAACACGTTGATGGTGTAGTATTAACCTAACAATGTTTTTAGGTAGACTTGTTATTCTGTTGAAGAGAATAACAAGTGGGACTAGACTCGTGGGGAATCTAGGAAAATTTGCTACCATCAGAGGTGTGATATTAACTTAACGGGTTGGAAGTGGTCTGTCAGAAGTGTAATGTTAACTTGACAAGGGTGTGAGTTAGAGGTGTGATATTTAACTTAACTCAGAAGTTCACTGTTATAGGTGTAATGTTTACTTGACAGTGAGGTAATGCTAGAGGTGTAATGTTGAACTTAGCATTGGTCATCTCGGCTTGGACAAGGAAGTCGAGGAAAGGTCATGGCCATAGGTGTATTGTTGAACTTAGCAATGACTTGGATGCTAGAGGTGTGGTGTTAACTTAGCATCATCCATTCAGCTTCGATATGGAAGTCTGAAGAAGTGAATGTCAGAGGTGTGATATTAAACCTGGCGAGAAACTTGGTTACTGTTTAGAGGTGTGGTGTTGAACTTTTAATAGCAATTTGTCAAAGATTGCCTCATGATAAGAGCAATTTTGAGGACCTGTCATTCTATTGGTGAGAATTGACAGTGAAAATTTGAAGTGCCAGAGGTGTAGTGTTAACTTGGCAAATTTGAAAATTTGGTATCCTGTAGAGTTGACAAGCAACTTTGTACTCGACAAGGAATATTAAAAAGTTCCATTACCAGAGGTATAGTGTTAAACTTGTAATGGTTGTATTTTGTAGACCTACCATTCTGTGGATGAGAATTGGTAGGAGATTGTGGAGGAAAGAGTGGAGCCAAGTCCACTTTAGGATTTTTAGCAAACCCTCAGCTATCAACGGATTAGGTGCCTTTACCAACTACCGTTTGAGTTGGGCTAGCCATGCTATTTCCCCTCAGCATGATGAGTTGTCGAAGACTTATGTTGGGCTTAAAAGCCAAACATTTTCCTCTATCCTTAGCGTTGGAGGCGTCGAATGTTAATGAAGAAATTCTTCTTGCTTTGATTGAGAGGTGTACTATTAACTTGATCAGCGGAAGAATACCATCTAAGGATAGTACTTCTTCAGAAATCTGCCATTGATTGGCATCATAAGTGTATCGCCATTCGAGGTTATGAGGCGATATGATCCATTCGAGTAGACTGACTCTACCACAAATGGTCCTTCCCATTTGGGTTGGAATTTTCCTTTTGTCTTGTGCGTCATCCCAGCGGAGTCGCCATCTCTTGTTGGGACACGGAAAAGAAGGAGGTGTAAATTTCCTTGAATCAGATGAAAATTACAACAGACTAATCTTCCGGTTACAAGGGAGGGAGGATGTTGAAGCTTGAATCCCCCCTTTTTTAGTGCTGGGTTCTTCGTGTGGCGGTAGAGAGTGAATCTTGTTCTCCGTTGACAGATGACCGTCTGGACCGTCAAGGGTCTTCTCCTTGCAGGTAGAAGGAGTAACTCAGCCCGTCTACCAAACTCTAAAAGAGAAGGTAGGCCAAGAGCAACTTGTACGCAGCAAGTTAGCTTGAAGAGTCGAGCTCTCTCTCTCTGTGGTGTCGCGCCTGTTGATATCTCTCGGTCTCTTTATGTCTGTTGATGCCCTTCGATTTCTTCTGATGCTCTCCCCCCCCCATAGCAACTGGGCTATTTATATAGGCTGTAGGGGGTGAACGTGTCCCCTAAAA